>VWZK01001840.1:0-51046 GCA_013396935.1 Baryphthengus martii | reverse complement strand
GACTCCTGGTGGCACGGCCGGCCAGGGAGAAGGAGCAGGAAAGCTGGACTCTACCAGAGTCCTGGAAGGGACCCCCATCGCGTAGTAAGAATTTTTACTTTTTTTTTACTCTGAGGGTGGTGAGAGCCTGGCCCAGGTTGCCCCGAGAGGTGGTCGCTGCCCCATCCCTGGAACCATTGCAGGGGAAGTTGGCCGGGGCTCTGGGCAACCTGCTCTGGTTGCAATGTCCCTGCTCCCTCCAGGGGGGTTGGACTGGATGACCTTTAAGATCCCTTCTCACCCAAACCATTCCACGATTCTACAAGAAGTAGCCATAAAGTTTCACTACATCACACACCATCTGCCACTTTGATGAGATTCCACAAAAAATCCTACTCCTTAATTTTCCTCCTTTTTTCCAGCATTATTTTTGAGAAGGGGCGTTTGACAGAATAAAAACAGAGCAGAATACTGCCGGGCTGAAGGTGGCCGTGAGTCCTCTGCGGTATTCAAAGACACATCTGCTTGGCTTCACTGGGAAGGGAGATGGCCTTTTAGAAGCAATCTGCTCCAACAATAACATTTTCCATCCATCCAAGCTGAACGGCGCACAGCACGTAGGCTTCTTCCGAGAGCGAGCGTAATTAGCGAACAAGGAAACTACATGACAGCTAAAAGGAAGATTTAGAACTCATTACAAAACAGAGCCTCAACATTAATCTTGAACATATGCAAGCAGACAACGCAGATGTCATCAGGAATGAATCCGGGGCTAAATTTCATCCACCCGACCGGATAGCCGGGCACGCTGCTGGGGATGGCAAGCAAGGGCATGTCCGTGCTGGAAGCTTTAGCTGTGAAACTCAGCAGCGTTTCGCGTGTCCCGCCCCGCTGACGCACGGCCCAAATTACCAAATCAATGTCGAGAAGACTATCAGTTACTATTTAATGTAATAAAGAAGAAAAGAGGTAAATAAGCAGAAGTAGTGAGAGAAAAGTTAACAAGGGAGCAGCTCCCACCAGTGTAGCGAGGACTGATCTCAAGGAAAGTGGCTCTGCACTTGGTACATATAAAATTAGGCAGGAGCAGCCGGTACCTACGAAGAGAAAGATGAGCCTGGTGATGCGAAGGGGCTTTCACATCAAGCTCCTTCATCCCGCTCACTCTTTGCTTTTATCGCATATTGATACTGGCAGCAACAAAACACTCGCAAGCTCCTTTTCCAGAACTTGGAGAATAAAGTTTGAAAATGTTTTCTTACGGTTTCCCAGCTGAATATTTCAGTAATAAAGCTTGGAGCCTAATTGAATCCATTCCCGTGGCAGCCTCGCGCGGCTCAGGCTCCAGGAACCAAGCAGACAGACTGTTGCTTTCTGTCTGCTTCTGCAGCTTGGTCCAAGCCCAGCGTTTTCTTCCTCTCGTCCTCAGCGCTTTCCGACAGCTGAGCTGGCTGCGGAGCGTCGCCAGCGCACGGGAAAGCCTGTTTTCCTGTTTTCCACAGATAGGACTTGCAGTAATGTTTAAATGTAAAAGCTGGGCAGAGGTTCCTGCTCTGTTGACAGCGTCAGAAAGGAAAAAGGCTGGAAATTACTTTCAAGCATTAAAGAGCTGGGCACAAGAGTTTAGTTATCCTGGACAGAAAGTTCATTCAGTTAAATTCTGAGCTGATTTAATTTGTGTTTCTGTTTTGGGTGTCAGTGCCTTTGCTACCCACTGTCTAGGAACCTTCCTTACGGAGATGGAAACTCCGTGGGCAGGAAGAAAGCGAAAGATCCCCGTGGTCCTTCTGAAATCGTGCTGGGGTCCAACAGTGCTAAGCCCTGTGGATAGACACCATCTCCTCCACTTCCAGCACGCAGGATTTGGCTGCGACTCCATCCTGCTTTCTGTGCAGCCTCTCTAACGCTTCGCTCTCTGCCCCAGTTTGTTGTTACTCGAGTCGTACACACCACAGTTGCCAATAATTTCAGAAGTGTCCTTTTTCACAATGGCCTAACAGCTCCGCACTGTTCTTCTGAGCACCTGGGCAATCCCAGTTATTTATGGTTTTATCCTTCAGCTTCTCCTGCCAGGCAAGGAACACAGGTAAGGGACTTGCCCAAGGCCAAGCAGAGAGTCGGGGCGTCCCAGTTACAGGCTGAAATCCTGAAATTCACAGAATCTCAATACCAGAGCAGAAAGATTTGTAACCAATATTTCATACCCAGGAACAAGCCCATCTCTGTCACACGATCAGTGTGTTCGAGGTCAGAGTATTGGAATCAAGGAGACCCGATATCCTAGGCGAGCGAAGCGTGGCTGCGCAGAGGGCGTCGTAAGGAGGACTGCAGTTCTTACTACGTTTGTCATAGGATGGGATTTGCACAAACCCTACATCCTTCTGCTGGAAACACCAAGTCGTATTTTTAGGGGCAGCATTGGAGAAAATCCACTGATCCTTCAGCCTTGGCCGGCGTTTCAGGCTGGACGTGGGTCTATCACACCCCGCGTGTGCATCTCTGTGCTGCAGTTCACAACCCCATCAATATTTCAAGTGACTCAATAAAGGCACGTTCTTCCCACCTCCGCTTGACGTGCGCCGCTGCCCGTGAACACTGGAGTGGCTGCGCTGAGGTTCGTTCCTGCTCCCTCGCTGGCCTTATGCGCTTGTGATTATCCAGAATTTATCCACTACCTTGTGGCTACACCATTTGTTTGCCTGACAGCACTCAGTTTAATTTCCAGTCACCTAGAAATGGGCTCACTTCAAGCTCTACCGTTACTTAACAAATGGAAAAGAAGGAGCAGGTTGGCTTTTCCTTTATTTGTGCCAAATAAAACACACCGGCTTTTCTTTTCCGCCTTTGTCTTGAGGCTCTAACGCCTCATCCCCTTTCCCTGAAAATCCCAGGTATCACTCCTCAATTTAGCTGCTGCCTGCAAGGGTTAGGTCACGCTCAACGTCCTTCCAGCCAAGTCCCCTCCACAGGCGTTCAGTACCACCCATTGAGCCGAAGGGTGGGCAACGCTGCGCGGGGCGACCTTCTTCTCCTCCTACCCCAGGAAAGGCACTGGGAATGCAAAGGTAGATCTCCTGCTGGCAACGCAAAGCCCTGGCCCGTTTAGTTCCTATGTGCTCTCCACAGCTTTTACTGGACGGTTCGATATGTTAAAATGCTTAGAGGGCCTATAAAATAAAGCAGTTATTGTCGTAGTGAGTCGTGTTCTTTACCTTCCGGCACGCCAAGATTAGCAAAGCCATCCCAGTGCCAAAACGCTGCAAAATTTTGCTGTATGTTGCTAAATACCGGACTTAAAGATTTTGTCTGGTATGAAATAACGTAGATTTTGGCAGCCTTTTATACCAGGCACCCTGGAACGCGGCAGAGCGGACATAGCGGAGGATACAGACACCGATTCTCCTTACAATGGCTACAGCGCTGCCAGTGCATTCCTGGAACGTGGAAACCCACGGAAGGCAGCGTCAGCGGTGAGGAAAAGCACGCTGTGCCTCACAGACCAGAAAAGCTACTCCAGAACTCATCCTCATGTAAAAATAACTCCAAAGAAGCTGCCAAGATCCACGTCAGCTCAGGGTTATCTATCTACCTCGCACACGTGGCTTCACCCAGCACACCTGGCTGCAAAGCCCAGTTGGTCAAAGGGAGCGGTTTCAGTCTGTCACCTCCTCTGCCCGTTCAGGCCTTTGACCCTTTGGGCCCACAGATGTCCTGGCCTGTCTCAGAAATCTGTGCAGAACTGAAATACTCTGAAATATGAACTGAAAATAACTGAAATTTGGATGCAAATTACATGAGAGAACATCTCCATTTCTAGCCAGGGACACGTTCCCTCAAAAGAGATTTTTTTTTAATTGCTTAAAGACAAGGATAACGCAAAATGCTGTGAAGATGGCAGCCCAGCTTCGGAGTGTGCTCTGGCTCCATACGGCAAATCCCATCCCACAGGAACAGCTTCCATCCTGGCATCCTCTGGCCAGTCTTTGAAACACCTTGTTATTGCCCCGAAGGTGTGGGGCAGTCTGCTCAAGCACTGTTCGCTGCACTTTATTTGCTCTCCAGAGACCTGTGTGGTGGGATATGCACTTCTTAATTCTTAACCCCTCTCCGGAAGAGCAGCTGCCATCATTCTGTTAAGTGTTTCTGATGTAACCCAACAGCTCTTCCAAAAAAAAAAATAAAAATAAAAATTGTAGCTCCCAGAAATTCTTCATTTTACACCACAGAACTATTCCGAAGTTCAAGAACAGAATATTAATTCTGTATCTGCTAAGCTCTCCCCCAAAAATGAACATTTAAAACCCCAGCCTACAGACAGCACTGCAGTTGGCTGTTCCTGCTCTTCAGGGACCGTTAAATGAACATACTCTTGTATAAATAACAAGTTGGTCACCAAGGGGGAAGTCGAGGAGTAAGGGAACATTATCCTTCCCTCTGAAGTGTCTGTGTTCATTCAGTTGTGTCATGATTTTCATGTCTGGTATTTCTCACTTTGTAATTTATATAAACATGATTATAACAGTATTTACTTCAAGAAAGTCCAGGGATGCTTGAAAAGGCAAAGACTTTTAGTCTTGAGAACCTATTCACCCTACGCTCTACCGCAAATCCCATGTGTAGAAGCTCAAATCGACACTTACTTCATTAATTTCACTTGGTCTCCTCTTCCAGATATCTCATCCTGATGGTTCACTTCCCTGATGCATCCCATCCAAATGCTCCAACCTCTTTCAGTAGTCCAAGCCCCACAACAAATGGCTTCTCTTGGGCTTCACAACTGGCGTCACGAGCCAGACGCCAACCTCAGTGAGACGCCTGGAAACACTGGAAGGGGAAGGGAGATATTGGCCAGTGTCGAGAGCCTTAAAATGAGGTCTCTCCCTTTCTCCTAAAGCAAGTATTTTAAAAAGTTTTCCACCTAAACATCAGGAGGAATTTCTTTGGTGGGAGGGTGTTGGAGCGTGGCCCAGGCTGCCCAGAGAAGTTGTGGAGTCTCCTTCTCCAGAGAGATTCTAAACCCACCTGGACAATGCGATGCTGGGCCCCCTGCTCTGGTGACCCTGCTGGAGCAGGGGGGTTGGACAAAATGATCTCCAGAGGTTCCTTCCACCCCTCACAATTCTGTGATTCTGCCAAAAGACAGAATTTAGGATTCAAACCTTGAAGATATCACCAGATGGATCGCAGAGGGAGGACTCGCCACTGCACAAATAGTGCCTTATTTCCTATCCTGGGAAAGGACTAGAAGTATTTCTTGCCCCTTAAAGATCTCCCGAACCCTGGGAACTAGGACAGGTCTGGAAACTAGGAGAAGCAATTCTCTGATAAGCAAACATGACCTTGCCTGTGAAACAAAACCTGATTGCCTAACAGGGCCTTCCTTGATGTCTGAAAGAACAAGTTTATTGTCACCTGCAAATGTGTTTGTCAAGGCGTAAAGAAATCTCATTGTCCTACCTCGCAAGGAATAGTAGTATTCTGAAAACACAAAACAACAGGAGGAATAAAGGCGAAGAAATTAAGCAAAAGGATCACACACAGAAGTTTTGTTAAAAATAAACAAATAAATAAATAAAGGAAAAAGGAATAGAGGGTTATGCTGTGAATTCTTTTGGCTTTATGCAGCTAAAATCCGTCCTGAGAAGTTCACTGGAAAACAGACGCTTATTGTTGGCCCTTCAGACATCGCTCTACAGCAAATTGATAGCGAAGGAGGCGTGTGTGTCACAGGCTCGTGAGAATGTTACATCACTTTCAGAGATCCATGGGATCAGGGAAAAGAACCGAGGAAGCGGGCACAGGGAGATTTTTAAAAACATTCCCTCTGTGGGAAAAGAGTTGAGCTATTTCAGTGGAGGCAAGATTATGCTGAGTCTGAGAACCTCTGAAAATCTGAATTTAAAGCACTAACTGGTCCTTTTTTTTTTTTTTTTTTATTGCAACTGCTACGGCTTTGATATTCATTTCCTTCCTTAACAGCTACATTCATGTTCATCTGAGAAAAAAACAGAAGGCTTTGTAGAACACCTTTCCCTCTGTTGGTCACTGATTACCAACACAGACATTAAGTACCAGATAATCTTTATGTTCCAAACACCAATATCATTCAGTTCCATCAGTCTCCATATTTAGAATGTTGTATTTCCCTCTCACTTACAAACCTGCAGCTTCCCTAAAACAAGTGAGGTTGTAGCAAGGACAAAATTTATGGGCAAATTATGCAAAGCTGAAATGTTTCTAAGGCAATTTTTTATAGGCCCTTAGAGTTCCATCCATAGGATTTTACTGTGCACTCAAAAAGCATTTATTTACACACGTGTCTGAGGTTTTCTGTCAGGTTTAAAGTTCAGACATTTCTCAACTAATCTAGTTTCTCCGACATGGAGGGCCTCGCTTTTTTCCTTTGGAAAACCAATGCTGTGACGCTGTTTCCAATTCTTCCTCCAAAGCAAAACTTGGGTGTTGGCAGCTCCTCCAGAATTTCAAATCCTGCCAGACAGAAATTCAAATGCTTTTATTAGAAGGAAGTAACTTTATTCTCCCGTTGGATAACTCTTTGCAAACCGTTCTTTATTTGTCTGGAAAACTTGCAAAAGTCAGTTACTGTGACAGTTTATAGGACTGTATCGTTACACCGCACTGCTGCTTTATACAGCTGAAATCCTTCCATGGGTAATAAAAATCTTAGCTGGCTGACTCACACAAATTAATGGCAGAAAAGATGATAACTTGCCAGTAAATTTAGTTCCCCAGAAGGAGCGGTTGTTTTAGATCCACACTGAGTTCCAAGCCTCAGGCATGAGATTCGGGAGCTAAGCGGCACGTAAAAAACACCCTTTGGAGTGGATCAGAAAGGTCACTGAGGAGGTGACATAAAAGGTCATGGTCACAGACTTGCCAGGGCCCCTAAACCTGGGTGATAGGGTTACCCCAATCTAAAGGAATCAGATGGGTGAACTGGGTCTGGTAATAAAGGACCAAAGCTTAACGAAACCTGTCCTCCTGTCCTCCCTTGGCACTGGCAAACACTGAAGCCGCAGTTCCCGAGGAAAACAGCGGCAAGATAGGCTGAAACATTCCCTAGTGGCTTTACCTTGTCTAATCCTGATCTGAAAAAGTCCATATGCTAACATGCTAAAATTAACCCCAGCATAGAATGGCTTGAGTTGGAAGGGACCTTCAAGATCACCTAGTTCCAACCCCCCCTGCCATGGGCAGGGACATCTCCCTCTAGAGCAGGTTGCTCAGAGCCTCATCCAGCCTGGGCTTAAACACTTCCAGGGATGAAACTCCACAACTTCTCTGGGCAACCTGTTCCATTGTCTCACCACCCTCAGAGTGAAGAACTTCTTCCTAATGTCCAATCTAAATCTCCCCCGCTCCAGTTTCAAACCACTGCCCATGTCCTATCCCCACAGGCCCTTACCAAAAGTCCCTCCCCAGGTTTCCTGTAGCCCCTTCAGGTACTGGAGGCCACTATAAGGGTCTCCCCAGAGCCTTCTCTTCTCCAGGCTGAACAGACCCAACTCCCTCAGCCTATCCTCACAGGAGAGGTGCTCAAGCCCTCTGATCGCATCCTTGAACAACTCTAAGTTGGCAGAAGGTGCTGCCCAACTGCTTACCTTCTCTGAACTCATTCAACAGCTCCTCCTTGGTCCAGTTGCAAGATGTTACAAGGAAAAAGCCCTCTGGTTTCAGAGCACTGCAGAGGGATCTCACGTACTGCTTCCTCTTGCCCACCGCGTTCTCAGGATTGAGGCTGATGGCATCAAAAGTCCCCTTGTCAATACAAATGTCAAATCCTGCCAGCTCAGCTGATGAAGCCAGGAAGTCTTCCACCTAAACCAGAAGTCTACCACTGTGAAAACCATCTTCTTGAATCTTTAATGCCAACCAATACTTTAAAAGTCTCCAAGGTGACAATAGGTGTGCTGAGGAGAGTAATTCGCAGGCTTTTCACACTTCCAATGCCATGTTGGCTTCATTCTTCTCTACATATCATGGGATGATCTATTTGCTGTAGAGCCCCTGTATATACCTGTCCATCTAAAGCTCAAAACAACAGACCTGCAGTTCATTCTTTACACCATTACTTGTACTTTGATCCCTGGTCTCCTAGGTGTACGGATACAGAAGAACAGACAGTGCCCACCACCATGGCCACACAGGAACAGAGACATCCCACAGGTAAGGAGCTGGAGGATGGATCAGTACAGCAGAGAGAGCTCGGAATGAAGGGCAATCACAGTATCACAGGATGGCTGAGGTTGGACAGGACCTCTGGAGGTCATCTGGTCCTACCCCCTGCTCCAGTAAGGCCTCTCAAACTCCCTGCTGCACAGCTACCAGGGAGGACTCTATAACTTAAGGATTTTGTCCTCCTATCTCACCTCTGAAATTCAGAATGTAGCAGTGAAAATACAGAACTTGCCAAATGGTGAGACACTTATTCTGCTCCCTGCTAGAAGCAGGGAAATCTTGTTTCATTCTAATGACTGCTAAAACCAAACAAAAAAAAACCCAAACAAAAAAAGACCAAAAAACTTCTGGTACATACGGATTTATTTGAGTTCTCTCACAAATGCATGTCAAAAGACATCATTAATAGAGCACACTCAAGTACATCCAATTATCAATTAGGTCATTTAATCTTGGGATCAGCTGCCTTCTATTTCCTCAATAAGGTTTCTCACAAAACTTACCTTTAATTTAATGTCAGACATCCCTTCTTTCTCTCTTACTTTTTCTGCAAGTTTTATCGCAGAAGGAGAGTAATCGATCCCAGTGAGATTTGTGTAGCCAGACTTTGCCTAGACAGAAGCAGAGAATCTCCATCAGTATACTAATATTATTTTTTTTATCCAACAAGTGTATTTCTTATCTCTAATCCATGTCATCTCTCCTCCTCTTAATGACAGGGGAATAAAAACCCACCCATTACTCATTTTTATTCCCGTTACCATTAGAAGAGCTAATTGGCTGTGGCAGTGAGCTGAAAGAACTCCATTCTGCCCGATTCCTCAGCAAAAGAACCGCTGACTGAAAGCTGGTTTATGTCAACAAGTGGAAAACTGAGCAGAACTGCGAAAAGTAACACCCTGGAAGGGCACAGGCTCTCTTATCTGCACCAAAAGTAACCTAGAAACCAAGACGTTGCAGTGATGGGAACATGTGCCAACACCAGATGCTGCAAAATCAGAAGAAAACCTCTCTGGAACAGTTGAGATTGAGCAATTCTTTGGTTTATAACCCAAGATGGAAAAGCCAAAATATGCAGCGCATTTTATTAGCACAGAAATCCACTCCACAGCCTTACGTTTTCCTAACTATTCAGGCAAACATCTATTTGAATGAAGTTCTTTGCACGCTGCAAGATCTTTGCATCAGCAATTTTGAGGCAGGGTGTGCACCCCAGAAAAGAGCAGGCAGAGACTTTCTGCTAATTTAACTTTGGAGCGGAAAAGGCTAACCCAGTTCAGCAAATTCAGGCAGTGAGAGCCCAGCGACCCCTTTGCAGAGCAGGTGGGCACCTTGCAGATGGAGTTAGGCACATGGGAGGGGAACAGTGACACATTTTCACTCCGAGATAGAAACTGAAGGGACCAGATCCGAGTATCCTGTGTGTCAGTCGGTCTGGCTTGATTCAAATCCACCAGGAAGAGGGATGTTCTTACAGCCAGCTGCAGGCAGGAACAGCAGAGAGAGGGAGGAGGCTTGGCTTGGGTTCTGAACAATCACAGAACGGCTTCAGTTGGAAGGGACCTCAGAGATCATCTAATCCATGCCTCTCAACTAGAGCCTCATCCAACCTGGCCTTGAACACCTCCAGGAAGGGGGCATCGGAGGGGGCATCCACAACTTCTCTGGGCAATCTATTCCAGAGTCTCGTATTGAAGAACGTCTTCCTAAGATCCAATCTAAACCTCTTCTTCAGCTGTAAAGCTTTTCCCTTGTCCTATCGCTGGACACTCGTCCTTCTCCAGCTTTCCTGTAGGTTCCCTTCAGGTATTAGAAGGTAGTCTTCTCTTCTGCAGACTGAACAATCCCAGCTCCCTCAGCCTATCCTCATAGCAGGGGTGCTCCATGCCCTGGATCATCTTTGTGGCCTCCTCTGGACTCGTTCCAACAGATCGACGTCCCTCTTATGGTGGGGACACCAGAACTGGACGCAGTATTTGAGGTGGGGTCTCACGAGAGCAGAATACGGGGAAAGAATCATCTCTCTTGATCTGCTGGCCACCATCCAACATCCTAGGATAGTGTTGGCCTTCTGAGCTGCATGAGCTCACTACCGGCGAGCTCATGTTGAGCTTCTCGTCAATCAACACCCCCAAGTCCTTCTCTTCAGGGCAACTCTCAACCCACTCTACCCAGTTTGTAATTGTGCCTGGGCTTGGCCCCACCCAGCTGCAGGACCTTGCACTCTGACTTGTTGAACCTCCTGCAGTTTGTACTGGTCCATTTCTCAAGCCTGTCAACATGGCTTGAACCAGCGTCCAGCAATCAGCTGCTGATCCACTTCTTGCAAAGGCTGATGCCTCAAAAGTGAGGAAAACTACAAGGAGAATCTTCTAAAACGGTCCTTCCTCCTTCCAGCTGTGAGCTCCCTGCTAAGCAGCTGCTCTTAACTGAGGACCAATCTCGGCTCCACACAAAGCCCGTGCCGTTGGCATCGGAGGCTCAGGCTGCCGCCCACGGTCCTCCTACGAGCAAACCAAGCTTCCCGAGATGCCTGCGCTGAAGACTTCGGGGTGGAAGGGTAGTTCCCACAACAACTCCTCTGTTTGGAAAGGAAGAGCTTGAGTCACTTCAGGGAGCTCCCACTCACTCCTCTAGTCTCTGGGGCGGAGAAGTTTTAAGGATAAACTACGTTCAACGTTGCTAAACCTGTCTGGCCAGGGAAGGATCACTCACTGCAGGGGCAGACAGGACCTGCAGCTGGGCTCCTGTCCTGCAGGTGGTATTCACAAGCCCTCTTCTGCTGCTGCTTGAAAAGAAGCAGATGAAACAGCAGAAGATAAGTCTGCAATGTCACCGACACTGCCTCGTGTCGGGGCCTCTGGCACTGCCCTCCCTTGGGTGGAGAATGCTTTTCACTGCAGAGTTTTTCAATGGTGTTGGCTCCCACAATACCCAGGAAAAATAAAAAAATAATAAAAAAAAGAAGGTCAGAGCTCCACGTGGCAGCTACAACTCCTTAGAAGGGCAGGAATTTTTGAAAGACAGAAAAATTAGGTGATGGATGCAGCCTATCAGGTTCCTGAAGTTAGCAGAGGTAGGACCATGCATAGAAAACCAGCAAGGGGGTCCTGTTTTTGATCCAAGATCCGAAAAGCAGATGGCAAGGAGAGAGGAAGCCTCCAGCAGCACTTCTCCTGGAGCTTGGAGATGGGCAGATCCCTGTGGAGCGCATGCAGAAGATATTTAGCAACGTGGTGGATGTTTTGCCTTCTAGCTGGGTAGTTGGGCCTGTTCACACAGAATGCAGCAGCTTTTCTTGTTCTCACTTGGTTCATTACCCGCTGTTGGGATGGTCACTCTGCCTCTTTCGGCAACATTCCCCGCTGGAACTGACAACGCCTCCCTTAGACCCAGCTGCATTGAAGAGTCATTTTCTTCACAGAATGGTCGGGGTTGGAAGGGACCTCGAAAGATCATCGAGTCCAACCCCGCTGCCAGAGCAGGATCACCTAGATGAGGTCACACAGGAACAGATCCAGGTGGGTTTGGAATGTCTGCAGAGAAGGAGACTCCACAACCTCTCTGGGCAGCCTGTTCCAGGCTCTGTCAGCCTCACTGCGAAAAAGTTTTTCCTTATGTTTACCTGGAACCTCCTCTGCTCCAGCTGCACCCATTGCCCCTTGTCCTGTCATTGGACATCACTGAGAAGAGCCTGGCTCCGTCCTCCTGACACTCACCCTTTCCATATTTATAAACATTCCTGAGGTCACCCCTCAGTCTTCTCCAAGCTAAAGAGACTCAGCTCCCTCAGCAGAGATGTTCTACTCCCCTTATCAGCTTTGTGCCTCTGAGCTGGACTTTTTCACGCAGTTCCCTGTCCTTCTGGAACTGAGGGGCCCAGAACTGGCCACAATATTCCAGATGTGACCTCACTAGGGCACTACAGGCCCATCTACAATTTTCTCTGTTAGTGACATCCCAGGACTCAGTATTCCCCACCAAACTACTCTAAGCCACCTCTTCCTGCTCTGACAACAGTCCAAAAGGTACCACTTTTCAGAGAGGTGCTACTGATGTTCTACACAACTGAAGTCCAGCTGCCATTTCTATCACATTTTCCAGTCCAATTCCGGTGGCAGAACTATCCTAAAAGCACCCTCACTGGATTTCCAAAGCCTAGCAGATGACACCAAATACAATTTCTTTTACATCAACTAAGCAAGCGAGAGCCTGAATTATTCAGCAACAATAAACCACCTCACTCTTCAAGTCACCTTTCAAATGGGAACTGGACCAAAAATGTCCTGTTAAAGCAACCACAGCACTTTGAGGTGCTTGATGTAAGGGGGGGAGGGTGCTTAGAGCAGCTTAATAGTTTTAATTTAAAAGCTCAGAGGCTGTTGTTTTCCCATCACAGAATGAAAATCCATTTCAGATTTGTAAGTGGGGCCAGTGCAAAGCTGAAGCCTTATAAATAAGATTTTTTCAACAAGGAGAGCTCTCACTAGCTCTGCATTTAGCCATCAGTACTAGCAGGCTAATTTCTCTTCGTGAGATAAGCGATTTCTGGGTTTGGTGATATAATTTCTCATGTGCTGCCACGTAGCAGCCAGTCCCTCAGGCTTTAAACCTTTCTAAAAAAAAATATATAAGTTCATGTGAAAAAATTTCCTTTACAAACTTGATTTTGACTTCCAGCTCTGTTAATTTCGACAGTAACCACTGGAGCCAACGGAGAACGTCAAACAGGACCTGGGGATAGTAGGACAGCTCCTTTCTTTACCAGCTCTCCTGTAGTGTTCTATCAAAGGATTCAATCAAAAAAAGGAAAAAAAAAAAATTCCAAAACTCCTAAACATCTTGTAACACTGTGTAATAACAACCTTCTAACACTTCAGAACACTACCTGACAAGAAGTTTCCACCCTGAAAGCAACAGAGACGTCTTCAAAAGAAGTGTTACCAACTTTTTAAGTCATTTACATAACAAACTTTGGGTTTAACCACTTTTTACATCAAGAAGGGGTGTTATTATCAGAACTGAGTGTGGAGAAAAGGGCTGGTTTTGCACAGGGGAGTATTTTCTGTGTAAGTCAACTTAGCTTCCTTATCTGGGAGTGTTTTGCACAACAGTGGGAAGAAATTAATTTTTAAATGTAGGAAATTAATTTTTAAATGTAGGAAATTAATTTTTAAATGTAGGAAAAAAGAGATACTCAGGCTGATTATGATTTCAAGAAATACTGTAAATTTTGCAATCTAAAGTATTGACCACTCAGGGCAGCACCAAGAAATGAGAAGCATAAGTATGCCTAGCAAAAAAAAAAAAAACAAAACAAAAAAAAAACCACAACACAGTAGCTATTTATTTCCCTTTGGTAGAAAAACACACAAGTTCTGTCCCTAGGTCTGCACCCCTAATGGCACTGCTGGCTCAAGGCACATCAGCAGCACAACATTTAATGTCACTTATACTCTTAAAACACATGAAAATCTAAAACCTGAGGCGCAGCAACCAGGGTTCAGTTGATGGGAAACCACAATGTAAGTGTGAATTTCGGTTGGTTGTGTTTTAGTCTTTCCCCTGAAGTTACAGCTCCCCATTTGTGAGACCTGGAGCGAAACTACTCCTTTTGGAGCTCTGATTCTCTATCAGAAACACAAACCTTGCAATATACCAACCAGTTCAATCAGTAAAACACCATTCCCAGTTCCAATGTCAAGCACAGAGCTGTCAAGGGGGACCTTGTGGTTTTCCAGCCACCTGATTACGCGAGCCATGCTCTCTTCTCCAAACCTACAGAAAACAAAGGCTCAGGTCACTAAGACAGGCAAAAATGCACAAAAAGTACAGCAAATTTACTTCAACACTCCCACTTCCCAGCTTTTGTAGCATTTCTTCCTGAAGCACTTGGGTAACAACTGACATATTGCTTCTGCCTTTCTTTTGTTTAAACTAAAATAGCCTTAAAATTCACTGAAATACCAACTCAGGGAGGTGAAGCCCTCCAGAGAATAAAAAGTGTGGCAGCACCAGCAACTTCCACAGTTAAACCTGAGCTCTGGGATAAAAAGCACATTTGTAAGTAACCCATCATTTTGCCAACATCCAGAACGATTCAGTAACTCACTGAATCGCTGGCTGTATTTTTGCAGCATCTGTTTTTATAAAGAAAGAACAGGATCACTCTGGTGGGAGTTATTTTAGTTACCAAATTTCCCCAGCATCTCCAATGTCTTGAAAAGTTTGCAGTTCTCGGTCATAAGCAGCATCCCAGCTAGAGTCGGGGAAGAGAGAAAGGACAAGATATTGCAATTAATACTGGAAAGGGGCAGAGAGAAAGAACAAGATACTGCAATTAATTCTGGAAAATATTTAGATTAAATAGGGAGGGAAAAGAAGGGGGAGGAGGCTGTATCTATGCAGCAGTGCCACTCCATGTCCCCCGCAGCATCTAGATTGACAGGCTGCTGACGTTGTCAGCCCGAAAAGGAGCTGGCGATGAGGGGAGAGGGAAGGCTGAGCGTTAACAGAAAGGACCTGGGGCCTCCTGTTACCCCGGCAGCACCACCCGGGGTGGGGGAACCGTGCCTGGGCCGCCCGCCGCCCGCCTCCCGCCTTCCCTCTCCCCCTCCCGCCCGCGGCGGCGCCCCCGCCACTCACTGCTCTCTGGTGCCCAGCACCGAGGGGCTGAAAAGCTCTTCCCCGCACCCCGGCCCGCCGGACCTCTCCTTTTCCACCGCCACCGCCATGCCCGCCCGGAACGGACCGGAAGTACCTCGGTATCATAGAGCGCAGCGCCCAGAGCGGCCTCCCGCGGCCGCCGCTCTGGTACTTGGAGGACTTTGGCTCTCTGGGTGGCGGGTTTTGTTTTTTTTTTTCTTTGCAAGGTTAGTTAAATGCTAAATTCTCTGATCTCTTTTCAAAGCAGCCCCAGTTCTGGCGTGCGAGGCACTCAGCGAGGGTGCTCAGGGAAATACCCGTACAGAATGAAACCAGCAGGCACCAGCTGGGAGCGTCGACCGATGGCATTGCCGCTCTTGGCAAAATCTGAGCAGAAAGACCCAACTATTTAATTTTAGGGGGTTTCACAAAGGGCTGATGCTCGTTGCTCCCAGCACACTTTCCCAGTAGCGCTCACAAGCGCTCCAGTGCCGGCACTGGGTGGAGATCCAAGGGGTGCTGGGGGGTGAGGAGCTGGAGCCGAGCCGGCCCTGGGCACTCGCAGCCCAGAAAGGCCAAATGTATCCTGGGCTGCACTCCCAGCAGTGTGGGCAGCAGGGCCAGAANTGCTGGCCACACTATTCTTGATCCAAGCCAGGATGCCATTGGCCTTCCGTGCCACCTGGGCACGCTGCTGGCTCATGTTCAGCCGGTTGTCCCCCAGTGCTCCCAGGTCCCTCTGTGCCGGGCCGCTCTCCAGCCACTCCTCCCCCAGCCTGTAGTGCTGTCTGGGGTTATTGTGGCCAAAGCGTAGGCCCCTGTACTTGGCCTCCTACCGTTGGCCTTCAGCCCATCGACCCAGCCTGTCCAGGTCCCTCTGCAGCGTCTTCCTACTCTCCAGCAGATCGACACTCCCCCCCAACCAGGGGACGGAGGATCCTGCCCCTCTGGCTCCCAGGGTTCTGGCGAGACTCCCCCTGCAGTACTGGGTCCAGCTCTGAGGTCCCCTACACAAGAAAGACTTGTTGGAACAGGACCAGAGGAGACCACAGAAATGATGAAAGGGCTGGAACCCTCTGCTGGGAGGCCAGGCCGGGAGATCTGGGCAGTTCATGAAAGAATTGGTATCTCTGACTTGTATTCTTTTCTCGCGAAAACGTGCGACTTCGTGCCCAGCAAAGATCAAAGAGGCCTTGGGATGGTTCGTTAAGCGCCGCTGATAACGGGACTCAAGATGTCAAGACAGGGGTGGAGGAGGACGCCAATGTTAAGATAAGCACCGGGGAACTAACAAATTGACCTTCTTCAAGCATCCCAGGGCCGAAGGAGGGATGAGCTAACTCCATGACCATGTCTGGGCAAAACAAACCCAAAGTTCTATCACCAGACACTGTGAGGAAGACTATGAACGACCACCCAAGTGGAAAAAGACCCCCAAGCCTAACTTCACTATGTATGATCGGGCTATGTAAATGAATTCCGGGAACTCATTAGCATAGGATGGACTTTTCCAGGAAATCTGATGAATATGTATTTTTTTTCTATATTAGTTGGTGTGGTTTACTAACTCAGTGGAGCGCTTATGATGGTGAATTCCCAGTGCTGGCTCAGTGCTGCAGTAAATGCTTAACAGTGAACTTTTCTGCTGATGAGGTAAAGTTCTTCATTTCATTCAGCCTGGAGAAGAGAAGGCTCCGCAGAGACCTTCTGGGGGCCTTTCAGAACTTCAAAGGGCCTGTCAGAAAGATAGGAACAGACTCTGGAGCAGGGCCTGTTGGGACAGGACAAGAGGAGATGGGTTTAAAACAAAAGAAGGAGATTCAGACTGGAGAGAAGGAAGGAATTTTTGACACTGAGGGTGTTGAGAGCCTGGCCCAGGTTGCCCAGAGAGGTGATTGATGCCCCATCCCTGGCACCATTGCAGGGGAGGTTGGATGGGGCTCTGAGCAACCTGCTCTAGTTGCAATGTCCCTGCTCCCTGCAGGGGGGTTGGACTAGATGACCTTTAAGGTTCCTTCTCCCCCAAACCATTCTACGATTCTATCCCACCGCAAGCCCGGGGCAGAACAGGCCCCAGGCTCAGGTGAATGGCCACCACCCGACTCGTCAGGAGACCGCAATGCCCGGCCCCAACCGCCCCGCTTCCTCCGGGCTGCAGGAAGCTGGGCCTCGCTCTCCTGACCGGTGTCCGGGCACCGTCCCGGGAGGGTGTGGGGCGGGAGTGGGTGACGGGACTACACTTCCCAGGAGTCCCCGCGCCGCCGCCGGAAGTGGGCGGCTGGGCCGCGCGCGGTGCTTTGTGGGGGCGGTGGCGGTGGCGGTCTCCATCATGGCGGCTTCCATCTCGGGCTACACGTTCAGTTCTGTCTGCTACTACAGCGCCAACAGCAGCGCCGACCACGTAGGTGCCCGGGGCCGGCGCTTCCCGGTGATGCGGGGCGGGATGTCCCTCGGCCTCAGGGGCTCGCTTTTTTTTCGGGACGGCGATGGAGAATAAAAGATGGCTTTAAGTTACCTTCTGAGATTTACCATCCCCGGTATCGTTCAAGGTCCAGCCCCATCTCCGTGTGTAAATTTGAATAAGGCTCAGCCTATGTCAACTCTGCTTCCCCTGAGCTTGGAGGGAACGGTGCAGCAGCGGTTCTGTGCAACTAACAGTTGGACTCGGGGATCTTAAAGCCCTTTTCCGACCTAAACAATTCTACGATTCCGTATTGAAGCCTCCTCCTCATCCCCTGCGTGGCTGGGGCTGAAGGCAGTGCATTCCCTTAAGTAATCAGTGTTTGCCTTGTAGAAGTTGTATGCTACTTGTGGTGGAATATAATTTTTGGACAACTTCTTCCTAGAGTGTTGTGAAAGGATGTTGGTAAATCAGAAATTCGATCTGGGTAAACCTAAGGACGAGTTACACCCACTACAGCTCAGATATGTATTTCAGATCAAATCTTTGCTTTAATTCCTCTATTTAATGCTAAGAAAATTACAGTAAATGACTGTATATAGTGGTTTTTTTTTCTATTTTTGGTCTTTTTTTTTTTAATTGCAGGAAGGATTTCTGCTAGGAGAGGTGAGACAAGAGGAGACCTTTAGCATCAGTGACTCGCAGATCAGCAACACTGAATTTCTACAAGTGATTGGTAAGTAACAGAACTTTGAGAAATTTTGAAAGAAGCTGAGTTCAGCTTTTCACTTTTCAGTACAACAATTCAGTGAGAATTACTTCCTTGGGAGAGCAGCATGAGCCATTCCAGTCTTTCAGAATTGCACTTGCTGCAGTAGTTGAGATGTGAGGAAAGGAAACAGCCCTTTGCTAGATTCCTGTGGTGGAGAAAAGATTGTTTGCTGAAGATGTTTATCTGCATTTTATGAGGGAGAAATTATTTATTTGGCTTTTGGTCCTGCAGGGAATTCCCTGCTTGGTATTGTTTCCTAAATGCAACTGTGTGGTCAAAATAAAATAAATACATTGCTTGATTTACTCACACTGAAAGGGGGAAAATTCCTAGTAGAGGGTTTGGATGGCTGGGAGTTGATGACATCCTGAACTCTCCCAGCAAGGACAGTATTTGTCAAACCATTTACTTTCTTGATAAGCAGAAGGACTGTGCAGCTGATTTGTTGTTGTGAGAAGGGAAAGAAGAAGTAAGATTTTACCATGGATAAAACAGGTATTTTTATACATGAGTGAAAAGCTGTTGCATGTTTTCAGCTCTGTGATTTACACAAAATAGGAAACCTCTGAAGGAAAACTCCCCAGTTATTCCTAAGGAAACCTGGATGATAAATTGACTGTGTGAAGTGTCAATTAATTACAATTACATAATTGGGCTAAATTACAAAAAAATAAAGGCATAGGATTTTGTGCATGTGCCACATTCTGGGTTACAGTTCTTTGTTGCAAAAGGAAATGACCCACCCCTGGAGATCTTCTGAATACCTTTTTTCTTGTTTACCAAATTTTTCCTTCAGTCTTTATTCAGCAGCATTAACTGTTGAACTCCCTGTTGAGCTCTTGAACTGAGATGGGCAGTTTTGTGGCACTGCGGTCAGAGAGGAGTTTTAATTTTCTATTTACTGGAAGGAGTTGGCCTGAACTGGAATAATTATTACACACCAGTGTACATGGCCGTGGTACAGCTGCCGTGGAGGCTCAGGGCCTTGGTTTGATAGTCCCTAAAGATTCTGAGGTGCTGATGCCTGGAGCCTGGTGGGTTTTTTGGGACTGTTCTGACTCTGCCCAGACTGGAATCGTGAGCAGCCGGTGGCTCTTGGAACACCCTTCAGGAAGGACGAGTCTAAACAGAGTCCAGTGGGATTCTGATAGAGGAGCTTGAAATATATAGAGTTTATTTAGGGTGTTTATTTAGGGTGTTTATTTAGGGTGTTTGATATAATATATATCTAGTATCTATTATATATATTATATATAATATCTTGCTGCATAAGTGCTCTTCAGTCTGAGCAAACAGTTTCAGACAAAAGTTACGTGATCAAAGTATAGTAATAGGAATAAATGATAAGGTGTAGTTGGTACAAAGTCAGAGTAGAGGAGAACTCTACTTAAACACCTCAAAAAAGCAAGTCCTGCTTGGTGCTAGATGATGTGGTTTGGATTTTTACTCTTTTCTTGCTCTTCTCTGAGGTTGCTGACATGTTACAACCTTTGCTGCTTAAATAAGCATCTGAGCATTTATTACGACCTCTTAAATGAAAAAACCCCAAACATGCTGTGACTTTTTAATACTTGATAACATCGAATTCTAAATTGCAGCTAACCCTTCTGGAGTGATATTTAACCTCTTTTCTCTCTCATCATAGATTCTATTTGCCTTGCCTCTTTAAATACCCCAGTGTGTAATGTTTCAGTGAGTCCCTTCCCCGTCCCTTATTTTTTTTTTTTTTTAATTCATTGCTGCTTTAATCAACAGTGTATATAAATGTGGGTAAACTTCTGGAAAGATGTATCAAAAAAATTGATTATGTATGCCTTTGTGAGGAGGTTACAACTATAAAGTGTGTATTTAAGGCTCAGATATATGTGTGTGTACCTCAGCAAATGTCCATCTTGCTTATTTTTAAAAGATTTTCCTCTGTGCAGTGGCAGATGAGAAAGAGTAGCTGGTTTTCGAGCTGTGTCATCAAGTGTTGCTGAGACGTTAAAAGGCAGTGTGGGATCTGACACGAATGTTTATTTGCTCAGCAGCCCTCATGTGGAAAGTTCATGCAAGATAACGTCACTGTAATTTCTCTTTACCTTGAGCAGTTGGTCATATGTCTCTTTTTTTTTTTTTTCTTTGTCGTTGCAGAAATCCATAACCATGAGCCTTGTTCAAAACTCTTTAGGTAAGCATTTTCTGGTTGTCTTCCTGTGTTGGCTGCAGAATATAAAAATAGGTAGCTCACTGAAACATTAGCATTTCAAATCTTCAGGGTTTGTGGTGTTTGCTTCTCTGATGATACTACAGAAATAGGTGTAAATGGCACCAAGCATGAGAGAGAAAGTGTGAGTTTCTGGTCTTAGTAGCACTTAAGGATAGGTTAGAAAGGGTGCTGAGATAGCTAAGACAGGGTTATGTCTCTGTCTCATTGGATTTCCACCTCATGTAGTTAGTGGAGGTAGGATAGCAGTCAGATCGAGTCGTAGTGCTCTGATAATTGGGATAAATGTCAAAATCAATTTAAATTATCGCAGTCTTAGGTTAGCTCTGCTTGGGCCTGGGCGGTGACAGAGCATCTTCTGTGCCCTGACCTTAGGAACAAGTGAGTTTATAGTTGTACTGACTTATTCTGAAACTTTCCCGATCCCCTGTGCTCCAGAATGTAAACAAAACAGAGGTCTAATATATTCTATTTAACAGCTTCCATCTATTCACGGGTAGCTTTTCTCTAGAGTCTTCACTTGTTATACAGTGATGGCTTCTAAATTGCTGTCTAGACATTCTTTTTAGAAGGAATTCCCAGTTAATCTCCTCTTGTCTTTTATTTGGAGATTTCCAGCTAATTAAGAAGACACAGTCCCTCAGACAGCGTGATTGGCGTTGGTTACGCTGGAGAGAAAAGCTGCGCTCAAGCATTTGCTCGCTGATAATTACAGAGGGGATACTCTTAACCCGGTGATTTAAATGCTAGAGACTCTACACATTCAGATAATAAATATCCCAGTGTCTGGTAGGCTCCTCCCGGTTCCCAGTGAGGCTTTGTGCGGTGCGTATCAACACCGATCACGTTTACTGCTTCTCCCTAGTCCAGAGATCGGTTCTTGGGAACGGAGCTGGTGGAGGAAGGGCCAGAATTGTGGTCTGGATTTTACTGCCTGCTTCCAGCAGGAGAACACCGATGAATTTTTTCACTTCAAAGCACAGGGGAAGCGCTCCCAGCTCATCCAGCTTTTATCAGAGCGTGCTGCTGGTTTCTCTGTTCCGTTGGTCGTAGCAGATGCTGGGTTTGGGTCATCCTGCCTTCTCATTTTGATTTAAGCCTGGCCAGGCCGAGGCGGCCGATCGCTCATCCCCTCTGCATTCCTGTAAGCGGGCACTGCTGGTGGTGAGCGTAACAGGCTTGGTTCCAGAGCTTTTCCCAACACGTGGGATCTGGGTTTTAAAAGGACTGATATCTCTCTCCACGCAGTTTTCAGACGAAGGCATTTTGTTACCTACTGATTGCTCATCCCATAAAAAAAAAAAAATCCTGTAAAACACAGAAAGAAAAAGAATTGGATATCCACTACTAACAAGGATGTATAAATAATGTGAACATAAATTGAAGACATTATGCAAATATTATGTAGTATCTCGAAGTAGTACTCGGTTGTAGTTTTAATGTTCACAGTAACTTTCATCTAGAAACAGATTTTATTTCCACCCTTAGTTACCAGCCTTATTTACTGAGCTCAGGACTTCCTGCTGTGGTGGGTTTTTTTACCACTCCCCACAAGAGTTGAGCTGATAGACCTCCAAACCAGAGTGTTTTCCTGCACTGCTTTAGGTGTTAGTGATAGCAGCTTGAAAGAGACTTAAGGGCTTGGCAGGTGAGTCAAGGAGGAGTCTAATTTCAAATGTTTTTCCTTTTGTCATGGAGTGTGATCTACTCGAACTTATAAACCTGTCTGGGTAGATAGATTTAGAAATTCTTAAATCTGCCACATTCTCCAAATAGGCCTTGGTCTGGGTTTCTGTAAGCAGAGCCATATGGAAAGACCATGATACTTTGGATTATCGATGACCCTCAGTGTAACTGTTTTGGCTTCAAGGGCCCAGTCATGTGAGTCTAATTGCAGGACTGGAGCTCAAGAAATTGAGTTGTAACTGCGTGTAAAATGGTTCTGCTTTCCTTTCTCCTTTGGCAGGTAGAGCTCTTATTTTCCGAGCAGGGTTTTACAGACTCGTACTCAAAAAGAAATTGCTGCCGGGGAAATACCAGGCATCAAACTCATGGGTGCAATGAAAGCATTTTAAAACTAATAATTCCGGGCAGCGCGTACGTCATTACTGGGGGTTGAAAAGTGGTTCGAGTTTTCACACCAGTTAGTGTTACACATGGAATTGGATATACTTCCCCTGTAAGCAACTGCCTGTGTCTGTTAGCTGTGCTATAACAGGGCTCTATATGGCACCCAAGGTGGATATCCTAAGTAGGTAGTGTGAATGCTGACCTGTGTTGATAAAGGTACAACGTATGGAATGCCAACTATTGGAAGAACACTCAAAAGCAGAAATTATTTACGTTAAGTATAGTGTGTTTGTGTAAACTGTGTCCCTGCTTTTCTCTCTTCCTTTTTGCTTCAAGCTTTTATGACTATGCAGGCAAGGTTAATGAGGAGAGTTTGGACAGGATTCTTAAAGACCGAAGAAAAGTAAGTTTTTTTTCTATCTTTTCCTCCTGTTCTAGTCATTAGAGCCTGTAATTAGAAACAGCCATTTTGGAAATAAACAAACAAAGGCAATTAACCAGAAGAACTCTTTTTCATTCACAAATCTGATGGTTTGTTTTGACTCAAAGCTTTTTCTTTACAGAAGTTGGTGGATTATGTGGTACTGAGGTTAAATTGGGGGCAGCGTCTAAATTCCCTGAAGAAATGCAAAGGATTTAAGTCTTCAAAAGTGAAGGGCTTGTATGAACTCACTGGAATTTCTGAGCTCTGGCAAAAAGATGGGTGACTGACCTACATGGCTCAGTTTGTGGCAGCTGTGGACTTTGTTGGATGTAGCAGGAAAGCATCCCCAGCACCTGAACTTTGCTCACGAGGTCTGGTTCGTGCCTGAGCTAGTACAAAAAAGGGGTGGTTAAAACGAGAACTTTTTTATTGGTTTATTTGTTTTACAAACAGCAGCAAACCAGCGTCATTCCAGCTGCTTGTAGAGCTGCCGAGGGATCTGGAGGGAAGCAAGTCCTAAATCTATTCAATTCCTGCAACACTGATCGTCATGGTTTTCTTTTATCAGTTTCTTCCGGCAATTGCTCTCCGAATAAACTCCTCAGTGTGTAGTAACATATTTATGCTTAGGACATAGGTGGTTTGTAATTATATTTATATATACAGACACCTATCTGTCTGTGTGCTGAGGATGGAGTCAGTTTCCAGTCCTAGCTCCTGAATTCTGGAATCATAGAATGGTTTGGGTTGGAAGGGACCTCTAAAGGTCGTCTAGGCCAACCCCTCTACAGTGGGCAGGGACAGAGCACGACAGAGCATTTTAAATTCCCCTGCAGGAGACAAGGCACAAAACCAATTTGAAAATATTTGTCTCCCACTAGTTTTCGGTTGAATTTTATTTTATTAGGACGTGCCTTGCAGGGAGCCTCTGGCAAGATGTGGTATCTGTGGTGAGAAAACAGAAAAAAATGGAGGAATTAAACCTGGAGTGTCATGTGACTGAAGCACCACAGATTTAATGACAGGAATTGTCAGAAAAGAAAAAAATGCTGCTGCCTGGGACCACAACAGTCTTGTATTCTCTTTCGCTAAAAAAAAAGCACATTTTATTACATTCAGACTAAGTCATTGGATAGATTTACTATGAAAAAGTTAAAATTAATACTTCCCTTTTTTTTTTTTTTATTTAACACTGGAGTCATTGTTTAATATGTAGAACTTGCTTTATTCCATGGAATATCTACGTGCAGTCCTCATGCATCCCTACGTGAGAGTGCCTATTCCTGGGACTCTGCCTGAACCAAATTGTTCATGATGTGTCTGTTTTCATTAATCTCTTCAATTAAATGTTAGTTAGCATGAAGTAAAGGAGTTTAATCCATGTTCTAGTCAAAATATTCAATTAAATATGAGTTTACATGAAGTAAAGGAGTTTAATGCACATTATATTCAAAATATTCAGTTAAATGTTAGTTTATATGAAGTAATTTAATCCATGTTCTAGTCAAAATACTCAATTAAATATGAGTTTACATGAAGTAAAGGAGTTTAATGCACATTATATTCAAAATATTCAGTTAAATGTTAGTTTACATGAAGTAAAGGAGCTTAATGCACGTTATATTCAAAATAATCCTAGAATTAGGATGAGTGTTACTTGATGTGCGTACAAATCTTTTACAATTCAATACAGGATGAGATAACTTTACTATTTTACACATCAAATCAGTCCTGTATGTCTGATAAACAGACAGGAATTTGCAAACAGTTTTGCGAAGCGTCTTACAAATGAATACAAGCGAATAAGCAGTTGAAATATTTAGGCTGCAGAAAACCCACGTCTGCCGCGTTTGGAAACAGCCCCAGTCTGATAATTTGAAGATGCTCCAAGGTTTGTGGCTATAATGAAAAAAATGGAAGTGTCTTGGAAGTGGGATCTTGAATGGCACTGAGGAGACGCAGGAGTTTGTAGCGCGATAGGGTTGATCAGTTGATCGGAAGAGGGTGTCGCTGGGTTTGGGTTATTTGCTGGGGGCAGACCTCTAGTAATTCAGTCCAGGTTTGTTGTAATAAAACTAGTGGCTAATTCACATGAACTTTCATATCAGAATGCAGATCTGTATCTCTCAGTTAATACTTGGAGGTTTTTTTCTGATGTCCTTTGATTCCAGAACGTTATTGGCTGGTACAGATTTAGGAGAAACACTCAGCAGCAGATGTCCTATAGAGAGCACATCATCCATAAACAGCTGACACACATCCTCGGAGTGCCTGACCTTGTCTTCCTTCTCTTCAGCTTCATTTCCACTGCAAATAACTCAACACATGCTTTAGAATATGTGCTTTTTAGACCAAACCGAAGGTAAGAAATCTCTGTGGATGAGCCAAGCCTCATTTTTTTTGTTCTGCTTCTTGTTGCTGTTCTTTATTTTGAAGTTGATACGATTAATTACTTGTAAACAAGGCTTGGTGTTTGCCAAATGGTATCTTGCTTTACAACTGTTAGTAATGACAGCTTTTTTTTTTCCTGTGCAAATAATTTCTAAATTAAAGTTTTGGGGTGAGCAAAAGATCTTTTCAGTCTTTTAATCTTCACATAACAACAACAAATATTTTAGGAGAAATCAGATGTCGTGTTCCTTGTAACAGACCTGAATGTAGCTTCACCCTTGTATCTGTGGTAGTCTGAAGACACAATTAAAAAGTTCTAAGAGGTACAGAGGTGGGTCCATCTCAAGATCACGTGTTTGTTTTTAAGACAACTTCTAATATTTAGTAGCTTTGATAATAAGCCTAATGCAGAAGCTTTAAAATTAGAGGAGTTGTGGTGATGAGAGATGGGATAGTATCAAAGCTGTTGTCAATAATCTTTTGAATCTGAATTAAGAAGTCTTTCTAAACTTTCTCTACAGGTATAATCAAAGGGTGTCACTTACTATTCCTAATCTAGGCAACACTAGTCAACAGGAATACAAAGTTTCTTCAGTGCCAAATACTTCTCAGAATTATGCCAAAGTTATTAAGGAACACGGGTAAGGATTTTTTCCTTTGCAGATGAAGTAAAGTCATCGAGCTCTGCATTCTGTACCCTCCAAAGAATACTACAAATATCCATTTCAAGCAGGAAAAAACTAGTGCTAGAGGAGAATGGTCCGTTCCTAGTGTGCTTTTTGTTTTTTTTTTTCCTGCTTAGAATGAAATCTTTTAGAAGAGCAAAGGGGACTCGGCGCACTAAGTGGAAAAGCAGCACGTCGGTGCCGTGAGCCTTCTGGCTGGAAGTTTCTTACTTGATTTCCACCCACCCCCTAAGGAATTCTGTGTGCAAGCTTGATTTAAAACTTGAACTCTGCCTTGGTGGTGTTGAAATCTGGTTGCTTTTCTTAAGTAATTTTAATTAAGTGCTGTAAACACAAAGTAGCTCTTCAGACTGTGAACAACGAAGTTGTACAAATTTAAAGGTTCCTGCACAAGTTTAATCTCATTCAAATGGGACTTTATTGTTCCAGAAGGAGTTTTGTTGTTGAATATGCTGCTGTCCAGATACTGGTTTTTGAGAGTATGGTATATTTTTAGCAATATAAAATAAGAAACATTTTAGAAATAAAGTGATAGACTGGTTACCAGTAATGAGCTAGAAACTTATATTGTTTTCTCTAACTAATAATTTCTGCTTTTTTTCTTTCAGTACTGATTTTTTTGACAAAGATGGCGTGATGAAGGATATCAGGGCTATATATCAGGTTTATAATGCACTTCAGGAAAAAGTACAGGTAACTTCCTTTACTTAATGTTGGTCAGCATGTAGGTGGCATCTTTTGTTGGTCCTTTGGCTAAACCAGGAGTGGAGGAGATGGAGATTTTTAGAGCTCATAAACCATTTATCGTGAAGTATAGTCAACTCTAAGTAAATGTGTTGGTTTCTATTTCACGTGTGCACTTGCAGTGGCTGCTGTAAAAGTGGTTGATAGGAATATCACCAATTCTTTCTCTTTTGCGAGTAAGAGTGATTTAACACTTAGTGATTTCTGGGAGACGTCGGCTATTTTTAAGAAGCTGCGTTGAAGAAAAGCCTTGCTGGAGGCTGTAAGTGATTTGCACAGGTTTTGAGGCTTGCCTGCCTGAGTTTGAAAATGACTCCTGGCTCTTGGTGTGTAGCTTGCAGCACAGAGCTCCATCTGTTAGTTAAAACTTGTGAACGTTTTGTGCAGAGCACGAGTGAATCCTGCTCCAAATGTGGCGACGCATCTGAAAGTGCCTTGAGTGTCAAACCTACTAAATGTAAGCTTGTCAATTCACAGCTTGGCCTGTGTGAAGAGCAGCGTAGCTTCTGCTGCCTCAGGAGCACACACATCTGCTAATTGGGCTGTAGTCACAGCTTATTTCCAGGCTTGCCCCTTTACATCTGCCCTCGAGGGATTTGTGTCTCTGCTTCAGCTTAGCTTTGCTGGTTGGCACGTAGAGCAGAGAACAAGGCAGCAATTGCTCCAACCATCCCCTGAGCCGGTTGTTTCTCAGTGGAAGCTGCTGCTTTCTAACCTGCCTTGGAAGATGGGTGACTCTCATCAGAAGGCAGTTGGCTTTCATGCCAGCTTCAGGAGGCACGAAAATTTATTTTCGGAGGTCTATCCCATTAGCTAATGGCATTATTCTGTCAGGAGCTCCTATATCCTTTCCTGCTCTTGCTGTTGTTTGAATTAGTGTCTGGAAAAGTGGAAAATGCCACATCATCAGGGAGTTGTCTTTTTACCTGTTAAAAGGATGACACGGTTGGATTTCACCATACTGTACGTTGTTTACAGAGCTTAGAAGTAATGTAGGTGTTAGTTAGCTACCTTGAGGACTTTTATCTTTAAAGTGACTGTTCCCCAGAGAATGTTACAGGACTGGAAATAAGGTTCCTGGTAAAGCAGCGGAGACACATGTATTGCATTTTTCACCAATAAATTGGCAGGGTTTCAACTTTATAAGCTTCTAAAAAATAAGTGCAGGACTGTAAGCATATTAGTGTTTTATATTAGTATTTTAGCATGGTTAGTGTTCTACTCTGCAGGTAAGATCACTGTTTTTTGGAGAAGAAGCAGTGAATGGACAGTGACTTACTGTTTAAAACCTTTAGAGTTCTGTACTCTTCAAAACTGATCTTGTTTAATGATAACTACCAATAGCAATTGCTGAAGAAGTGAACAATATCCAATGTAATATGTTTAGATTAAAAAAAGAAATAAAAATCAACATTATCCAGAACTGTTTTTAAACTTGGATCCCTCTGTGAAGATGTCACGTTCATTTCCTAACCAGTGGAGGGAAATCTTGTCGAAATATCCATGGGTCTCGTTTATTTACTAGAGGTATCAGTCAAGAGGTACTTGGGATAGTTGTCTTGAGTCAACCATTTCCTACCCCAGTTCAAATTTGGTTTAGTATGAAGTATGCACCCGTATGGTACATTTTAAAATCATGCTACTGTAATACTGTATTTAACAAAAAAAAAAAAAAGTCAGATCTCTTCCACCAAGTAGGAAGAGCTAACTGGATCTTATTACAAATCTCCCTATTATTTGGAAATAATAATAATAAATTTTCCTTCATGCAGCAGTTGGGAACTGGCAACATCCAGTAAAGAAAGCAATCTTCCAAGCTGAATATGTAGTCAACTCCTGCTCTTAGTTTCGTGCTTTCAATGGCTTCTTGTCTGGTAGTAACTTGATTAATGTTGTCGGGAAAGCCTTTCATGTATTTTTGCAAAATCTTTGCTCATCTTCTGTGTTTTTTCTCCCAGGCAGTGTGTATAGATGTAGAAAAAAGTGAGCGTGTCGTTGAATCTTTTCAAGCTGATGTAAACAAGTTAAAAAGGCAAATTGCACAGAAGAAAAATGAAAAAGAACAAGAAATAAGTAAGTTGCCTTTTAATTTTATTTTGTTGTTGTTGTTGTTTCAGAAGCCGATGCTGTAAGGCCAAAACATTTTGTGGCATTATTTTGAGTTGTATTCCTGATAATTCATAGGAAAAGTGAAAATAAATCATATTGGGAAGGGTGTATGATGGATTTACATTGAATGATGCCTGAACTGTCAAAGTTTACTGCCGAGACTTCTGTAGGAGTCATCCAGTGTTGGCAAACTTAAAACACAGGAGAGAGCCAAAGCTGTAGAGAAAGAACACCAAAGTCCGTTCTGGAAATAACACAGGAAAAGATTGGTTGTAGGAAAGGAGAAGTGGAGCAAAGCCAGGAATGGAAAAGGCAAATCTAAACACTGGAGAGATTCCTTTTGAAGAATGACTTAGAAACAGGGTAACTGCATTTACAGGCCAGGGGTTTTTGAAATCTTTATTCCTTTTCCCACTCTCCAGCCCTATCCCCCAAAACAAGCCCACCACCAGTGAGGTCAGAGTTCAGTTGTATTATTGGACACCAGATAGTGAGTGTCTGAGTGCTGAACACGAATGTAGGTCATCTGAAGTGTTGTCTTATAGTGGATGTGTCAGGTTTTTCTCCACTGATTTAGAGGAGACTGCCTATATTTTTATCCTCCTCTCCCACTTCATAATTACTGAATCCTACTGAAGTCAGCATATTTACTAAGCCAGCAAATATGAACACGATGAGCACTGAAATACCACTTTTTCAATGTTGAACTAAATCTTCCCAAAAGTCCCTTTTGAAATCACTCCTGTCTTCAGGACTACCTGCTAGAAAGTGGGCAAACCTGTTTAAATCCAGAATATTGTTGGAATTTGCCTACCTACTTCAAGTACCGTATCATCACTCATAAGAATTTCAATCTGTATTAGTTTTAATTCCACGAAGCTACTAAAATATTGTCCTCCTTGCAGTGTGTTGGGGGGATTAATTCTGGGGGAAGCTGGACCAGGTAATTCTTGGATTTATTGAAGGCGATACAAGCATCACGGTCTTCTCTTTCTAATGAAGATCTGAAGGCACAAATTACACTTCTGCTGTGTTTCGAAGACCTGTGTTAGTATCCAGTTGATTGTTTTGAAGTTTCCATGGTGCAAATGCATCCCATTTTATTAAGATTGGTTCTCTATTCTGTATGAATAGCACAAGTTTTCCTAGTATGTATATAGGACTGGTAGGGAAAGCCACTAACAGGTGTATGTTCATCTTTTTTGGCTGCTCCATAATTTTCTGAACCAGTGAGACCTATTGTGTGAACATACTTGGCTGGTTGCCACTCTGTCCCTCCTTCCTAAATATCGAGTGTGGCTTCAGGAGACTTTTGCTTAACAGTAGGAAGGTTTTTGCGAAGGGCCTGGCCTCTTCCAAGGAAATAGTGCTGGTCTAATTTAATTTGTGAGTGTAGGGAAAGAGTGAAGGTGGAGAGTAGGAGCAGAGGATAGGCAAATGGGAAGTCGTATTTAAAAAAAAATACTACTTTGTAAGCTAATTGCATATTTCAGCTAACACTGCCCCTTTTTCCCATATTTTGAAATAGCTAAAATTACAAAATTTGGTTACAAGATGGGTTTTGTTATTTGTGTGTCTTGTTACCCAAAGCTGGGTCTGAGACTCCAAAGTGGCTTAGATGGGTTAACACCCCAAACTGCTGCTGTGGCTGGTTATCTTTATTTTCTCCAGGCAGCAAAGTACTGGTATCACACAAACATTTTAGAGCAAAGTTTGATTTGTCAGCCCAGATTCTTCCTTCTCTGGACCTCAAAGATAAGGTGAAGAGCCAACATCGGCCGCAGATCATTTGAAAGACACAAGTGGCATCCGTCACTGCTGTTTCCTGCTTGGCTGTAGATGAGACAGGCAGGGAACTGCTGCTGCACGAGCTATTGAGAAGGAGAGATGGGTATTTAGTGTGACTGGAGCTGATCCCAGCCCATATGGCAAAGGATGGGGGAGGAGGAGGAAGAGAGCAGTCGGTGCTAGCCTCTAGATACTACCAGTGAGATGCAAATGCTGGACTGAAAATTTATGCCAGAGCAGATAATCATGTGAGAGGGTTGATACAAGAAAACATGCAGCTTGTATCTCTGCAATATTTTTAGCTGTGAGTAGCTAAATACTGAAGCTGCCCTTCTGTTCTCTCCCCTCCTCAATATCGAGAGTATTTCCTTGGTTTTAGCGAGTTAAATGTTCCAGTTGATCATTCTCTGAGCTGGAGGAAGAGGGAGCATTTGATTCAAGTTCCTGTGGGTACTGTTGTGTGAAAACTCGTTATTCTTACAAGGTTAACAGGTAATGGCTTCAACACTAACAAAAAAAAAAAAACAGTTGGGACTTTATTTGCTGGATCGCGGCACTAGTTTTGCCCGTGTTGTAGCGTGTTCTAGGGTATAGCGGTAGATATTTATTTGGAGGTTAATATCTAATCAGAAACCAGTCAAAAAAAGTCTCCCCTAGTGCTTAACAAACCTTCCTACAAGGAAGTTTCTCCCCCTGTCTAATGTGTACTACTCTCATTTCAGCTGCCTTCTGCTTACCTTGCCACAGCAGCAGCCTCTTGGGTACATTGGAAGACTGAAACTGTTCCCTCAATCTCCTCTAATTAGAATAGAATCATAGAATCAGTCATTCAGGTTGGAAAAGACCCTTGGCATCATTGAGTCCAACCATCAGCCCTACTCTACAAAGTTCTCCCTTACACCATATCCCCCAACACCTCATCCAAACGACCCTTAAACACATCCAGGGATGGGGACTCGACCCCCTCCCTGGGCAGCCTATTCCAATCTCTGACTACTCTTTCTGTGAAAAATGTTTTCCTAATGTCCAGTCTAAACCTACCCTGTTGCAGTTTGAAGCCGTTCCCCCTTGTTCTATCATTAATTATCTGTGGGAAGAGACCAGCACCAACCTCTCCACAATGTCCTTTCAGGTAGTTGTAGAGAGTGAGGAGGTCTCCCCTTAACCTTCTCTTCCTCAAATTAAACAGCCCCAGCTCCTTCAATCGCTCTTCATAAGATTTATTCTCCAGGCCCTTCCCCAGCTTCGTTGCCTCCTCTGCCCTCGCTCCAGCGCCTCCATCTCTCTCTTGTATTGAGGTGCCCAAAAATGGACACACAATACTCAAGGTGTGGCCTTACCAGTACCAAGTACAGAGGGCCAATCACCTCCCTGCTTCTGCTGGTCACACTATTTCTAATCCAAGCCAGGATGCCATTGGCTTTCTTGGCCACCTGGGCACACTGCCAGTTCATATTCAGCCGCCTGTCACTTAGAACCCCCAGATCCTTTTCTTCCAGGCAGCTCTCGAGCCACGCTTCCCTGAGCCTGTAGCGACGCACGGGGTGGTTGTGGCTCAAATGCAGGACCTGGCACTTGGCCTTGTTGAAGCTCATCCCATTAACGTTGGCCCATCGATCCAATCTATCCAAATCTCTCCGTAGAGCCTCCCTATCCTCATGCAGATTGACACTCCTGCTTAACTCGGTGTCATCTATGAACTTACTGATGATACCCTCTATGTCCTTACCAAGATCATCAATAAAGATGAGAAACAGAAATGGTCCCACACCGAGCCCTGAGGAACACCCCTTGTGACCAGCTGCCAGCTGGATTGAACTCCACTGACCACCACTCTTTGGGACCGTCCAGCCAGCCAGTGCTCGATCCAGCAGAGCGTGCGCTCATCCAGGCCATGAGCGGCCAGTTTTTCTATGAGAATTCTATGGGGGACGGTGTCAAATGCTTTTTGATAGTCCAGGTAGACAATATCCACGGCCTTTCCCTCGTCCAATAGTTGGGTCATCTTGTCATAGAAGGAGATCAGGTTCGTCGGGCAGGACCAATTATCCCAGTTAGTGCAGTATTTCCTGTTAGGCTCTGATAGCCAGAGCTCTAACCAGTCCTCTCCTTTTGTAAAGCTGCTCCAGTTTTTCCCTCTTTCTTAAACTGTGGTCTTCAAAATTAGATCCAGTATTCTAGCTGTAGTCTTAACCATTACAGAACACACTGAAATAAAATAATGCCTCTTTCTCAACAGCCAAGCGCACCCAGTGCATGTTGAGATTTATAATTTGCATAAATTGGATTGAATATGAGGAAAAAATTCTTCTCTGAAGGGGCTGTCCAGGCCTGTCCCAGGCTGCCCAGGGCAGGGCTGGAGTCCCCATGATCCCTGGAGGGGTTTCCAAGCCGTGGAGATGTGGTGCTGAGGGTTAGTGGTGTCCTGGCAGTGCTGGATTAATGGTTGGGCTCCATCATCTTAAAGGTCTTTTCCAACCCAAACAAGTCTATGATTCTAAATCAACAGTAAAGCAGTGTTTCTTTTCAGCAGAGGGATGTAACTGTTCCTCCTTTCGCAGTTGATTATTCCTGTACATGTCTTCCTTAAATTATTTTCCAAATCATCTCATTGAAGATCACTCCCAAATTCCCGTTCCGATACTCTCACGCTGGCTGCTGTTACGAGCATAGTACCACCTGTAGTTTTAATAAGCACGTGCTGGTTAAATTCCATCATTCAGGTAGTTGATGTGAGTATAGCTCCAGTGCAGAGCTGTGGGAGCTTCATCTTGATGTGTCTTTCCAAGGTGGCTCTTAACTCTTGTAATCATTCTTTTACCAGTTCTCCAGCTATTACTTTCTTTCCATCCTCATAGTGCTGATGTTGCTGTCCATTGGTTTTGAAACATGGGGATGCTGTGGAATCCTTACGGGCCAGACATATCTCTTGGTCTTGCAGCCCTCTGGGCCATGAAGATGATCCAAGGGCTGGAGCACCTCTGCTGGGAGGCCAGGCTGGGAGAGTTGGGCTTGTTCAGCCTGGACAAGAGAAGACTCCAGGGAGACCTTCTGGGGGCCTTTCAGGGCTTCAAGGGCCTACAGGAAAGGTGGGGAGGGCCCTTCATCAGGGAGTGTAGAGATAGGACAAGGGGTAACGGTTTTAAATTGGAAGAGGGTAGATGTAGATTAGATATTAGGAGAAATTCTCTATTGTGAGGATGGTGAGACACTGAAACAGGTTGCCCAGAGAAGCTGTGGATGCTCCATCCCTGGAAGTGTTTGAGGCCAGGATGGATGGGGTTTTGAACAATCTGCTCTAGTGGGAGGTGTCCCTGCCCATGGCAGGAGGGTTGAAACTAGATGGTCTTTAAGGTTCCTTCTGACCCAATCCATTCTGTGATTCTATGACATTGTGAGGAAAAGCTTTTAAAATAGTGACTTGAGGGAGGGAGACAAGATAACTTCTCCACTGGCGTTGATGAGGTTATTCGCTCACAGAAGGGCCAATGTAAGAGAAAGCGCAGAAGCGTGATTTTAACCTGTAATCTCAAAAGTAGAAGCTGGTTATGGTCTGATCAAAAGTGGGTCAGGCTTTCAGTACTGGAGGAGACAGAGGTGGAGGGGAGCAGGCACCTCCCCTCCACCGATGACGTTGGAAGGAACAGAAGATAGAGATGAGGTGGAAAGAGCGACAGGCTATGGACAGTTCCTCTAGCTGGGTTTTTAGGGGACTTAAACTGGAGGGAATGAGCTCTGCGGGGTGACTGTGCACGTAAAAAACGCAGCACGCTTGCACTTAGAGAGTTTCTTTGCTTCCTGACACGTTCTGGTTTTGAAATGGGATAATGGAGTTGTGCCCATGCTGAGGAGTTCGTGGGTGCACCGCTAAATTCAAGGAAGATATTCTTTGTCAGATGTAGTGATGAGCGAGACCGGCCATGCTGGTTGGGGAGAGCGTCTTAGACGGTCGTCAGTCAGTAGTGGAGACTGGCAGGAAAAGCTCCGGTGCTGGAGTTTGAAAGCGATGTCGGGGCTGAGCGTTTAACGGGAACAACCAGAAAGAAAGGAGAGGGAGGAGCCGGGGGCCGGGTGGGCGCGGAGCGTTCCGACTGGCTTCCGGAAAGCCGATTGCCACGTAAGCGTGAGGTACACCAACGTCCTTTGCTTTTGCAGGAATGCAGCAGGCGATTTTAAGCAGGCAGATGCCGACGGATCACTTGGAAGCGATGTTCGTTCCCCGAATGTCCTACACTGGATTTGCCGTGGAAGGCTGCACCCTGGAAGATTCCGACGTCTCCGATCCTCCCCCTCCCTATTCCGATTTCAATGCAACCAGTCAAGAAAGTACTGCCGGTCTCCCGGAGAGCAACGTTTTTATGCCTCGGCCTCAAGCGGTAGGTTCTTCCAGTTACGTTTCCACAAACGCAGGATTGAAATATTCCGGTAACGGAGCATCCATGCCATCCTCCCAAAGAGCGGTCGGTGACAATGTTGACGAGTCAGAAGACAGTGATTATGAAAATTTGCTTGAACCTACGGAGTCATCCGACAGCGAATACTCACAGACAAGGGATTCCCGACCTTCGGCACATCCTGACGGCGATTCCAGGAACGCTCAAACTTCTCAGATTTGATAAGGTGAAGAAAAAGAGGGGAAAAACAAAAAAGAAAAAAATCCACGTGACACTTTTTTTTCACAATTGTTAACTGAGAGATTTTGGGGATTTAACCTGGAGGAAATGAACTACACAGGATTACTGTGCACACAAAATGTAGAAGACTTGCACTAGAGGGTTTCTTCACCTTGTGATACATTTTGCAAGTTTTATAATGGAATCATTAGGATAATCAAGTTGTACTAATACTGTCGAGGTTCATGGATGTACCGGTAAATTTAGGCAAAATGGAATTTCTAGAGATCTCGTAGCTTTTGTTGCCGTTATTTTCTTTAAGACAATAAATTGGGATGTAGTAACTAAGCACAGTTAGTCTACAGATAATGTTCTCAAATCAAAACTTACCTCTTGCACTATCATGCCTTGAATTTTAATTTTTGAAAGGGAATAAAATCTATCAGCCGCCTTCAAAACAGCTTTCTGTGGTAAGCCAAATTGGCCTTTGCAAGCAAAGAAATTTTGATAATTCCGAGAAGCCCGAGGGGCAGAGATGTGATCTCCTTTCTTTTATTGACGTGCTTTGCTCGCGGAGAAGGAAGGGGTTCGTCGCAGCTTTTTTGTTTTTTACTAGCAGAATGTGCGTCTCACTTAAAATGACGGTTGCCTTTTTCCCTCTAAAGGGGGTGTGTGGGGCTGGGATGGCTGGTAAATCATCCAAATGAATGTCATAAATAGAATTATTCTGGTTTCCCTGGGTTTACAATGACTTGATGCCGCGCAAGCCTCGCTCCTGGACTCGGTGGTTATTGTAGCGTAAACGCGAAGCACACGTCCGGGAGTAAATGACTGACAGGAGGAGTGAATTCCATCCCGATTGGACTTTGGAGCCTGCAAATTGCAAACGTCAGAGACTGCTCCGTGCGGTTTTATTTGCGCCTGACTGTTGGATTGACGCTTCTAAATGAGTTCTTTCATGTCATAAATTAGGGGAGAGGGTAGGAGAAGATTCTTTGGCGAGTCCCCTGGGTTTCTTACCTCTTTTCCTTTGGCTGAAACGTGTAAAATGATCATTTGAATTTCAATTACAGCTCTTGTCAGAAAATTGCCGTTTGGGATAAATGAAGTGTGGTCTATTTAGAGAATTTCATGTTTGGATGCACTTATTTTTATTTAAATACCGCTTGTGTGCTAACGTCGCCCAAAAACACGTCAGATTTGTGCCACTGAGAAGTTTGTAGTATTGGACTTTATCCCTGATCTGTAAATGAGCAAATACCCCTTGGAAGATGAGGTTGTCTTCGGCATTTCTCGCTTTGAGGTGCGAATAACCAACCGGTTTACACCCCGAACAACAAAGCAGTCGCTTAAAAATTTAAATATATCCCATTTACAAAAGACTGAAATTTCAGTATCTATTGGCTGTGTAGGCAAAAGTCTGTTCATCAGCCTCTCCTCACCTGGACTAAATGAAGCAAAAATGACTGGAAAAAAAAAAAAACAACCAAAAAAAAAAACCAAACCGAGGTGTTGAAATCGCCGCTCTTCTAGCGAGCGTTTTCCACTCTGTAAACATCCAGTGGTCTGTTGGAACTATTTTACCTTATTCTCATCAGCCTTAACTTGACATATTTTGTCTCGGAGCGTTGCGATCCGGTGAAGGGTGGACGCGTCCTGGTGTCACCGCCGCCTGGCTCAGGTGACAGAGACCAGCGTGGGTCAAAAGCAGAACTGGCAGCGCCCGGTCTTCTTTTTAGTTTTATTTTTTATTCCGTACAGAAACCTGCAAAATGTACATCTCTGACAAAGCAGTTCGATGTGTCAATAAAAATCTTATTTAATCCTGTCATTTCTAGTTTAATATTTGTCAGGCTGCCCGTCGGCGAAGTCGCTCCCCCAGGATGCGAAAACGCGGCTCGAAATGAAAGCCGGGCTCTCTGGAGAGAGGGGATTTGGTGGAAAGGGGAGGGGGTGGCGCTGTACCCTGCCTATTGCGTCCCTGCCACGCTTCCTTAGGATTCTTGGTCCAAAAATCCTCGAGTTCTGGAATATTTTCCTCATCAAAAAAATGTCTGCTTGTTCTTACGTCTAACGCGTCGGTGATTGGAGGTGGAACCAGTAGGTAACGGTGTCCTCTGGCCAGTGCCCATCAACAGGTACTTCCTTTGCTTACTCGTAAGAAAAGAAAAAAAAAAGGATGTGTTTTAATTTAACTTTTTATTTAATTCAGATAAAAAAAAAACAAACATGTGAATGGACTTCGCAGTTTTCATTGCAGTCCTGATAAAAATACCGGTGTTGGGTTGTGAACCATCTGAAGGTGACAGGGAGCAGCTTTAATCCTGAAGAAAAGCGAAGCTTCGTAGCCATAAAGCACCAGATTTCCACATCGGACTCCTGGAGAGCTTCTGTAGGTGGTTCTCAGGAGCACAAAACCCAGCAGCAGGACCCGGGGCAGTGCCCACTCCCTGACAGGTAGGCAGCGTTAAAGAAGAGGTGTTAAAAACTGGTATCTGTGCCTTTCAGCTCAAAATCCTGTCGGTTTTCTGGTGTTTTCTGGTCCAATGAAATATTTTCTTCTGGGTTTTTTCTGTCTGTTGTGAGAAACGTAGCATTTTTTCTTTATTTTCAAATGTACTCTGATTGTTTTATTTTTTTTCCCCTCCTGATTGTTTGTGGCTCAAACTGGAAGGTACCATATGGAAAGTCTCGATAAGTCTCAGCTATCCCATATGCTTACAAAAGAAAGCGTCACCAAAGAGTTCCGAAATTAGCTGGGATTGACACTGGGAGTCTCCCAGGTCCTCTCTTTGCTTATGGAACGGCATGTGGTGGCAGGAAAAGAAAGTGTGAGCATCTTTAATTCGGGCTTATTCATCAGTGTGAGGGGTTTGAGTTCTCGCCTCACATCTAACTATTCAAGGAGGTTTTGCTGGCCCTGACCTGAGTTCAGACATAAAGGGAAGTCGTTCCTGGTTTGTGTAGCAGCAAAATAAGATGAGCAAGCAAAGAGGGATTAGATTTTTCTGGTCAGATGCTTCAGACTGCACTGAAGGTGTCTGGTATCAGATCAGCACACTTCATACTCTGTTGTTCAGCTCCTTTTGGTTATACCTTTGGTGGTGATAGCAGGAGACAGCATTTTAAAGAAATAAAGAATGACTTCAGGTCAAATCGACAGCAGCGTTTTCTGTCCTATCCACTACCCCCTGCTTAGAATCCCGGCAGGAGGGAAATCCTCCAGGAATTGCGAGCGCACGGTCGTGGAATTTTTTTTGCGGGTGAACATGGGCGGTGGTGCTCGTGCTGTCCCTGCGATCGTCGGATGTGAAAGGGTCTGTCTCTGTGCTTGTTGGTCTCTGGTTTGGAACTTTTGCTTTTTTTTTTTTCCTTCAGACACCTAAAAGGGTTATTTTAAGCCTTTCGATAACAGGCTTGCTTGGTTCTTCCGAGCCTGTCTGCGAGCAGCCTGTAGATCAGCTTGAAAGGCGTTATCTGTCTGGCTTCCTCGGAGAAGAATCTTCCCCCGGCGCTCTCTCGGTGTGTAAAATCATGGTGCTGTCACATGAGTGTTTCTCTGTCACAGGCACTTCCACTTGTGTGTGTCTGCACAGACAGCCGCCTTGCTGCTGCTCGCTTCTAGAGCTTGTAGGTTGAGGAAGAAAACAGAAGCTCGATGAGAGTTCCATGAGTAAATTGCTAAATCCTTGGATGCCTGCCTTAGCCTGTGGCACGGTGACCCTAACATCTCCTTGCTCCACTTTGCAATTGCTCCCGCCTGCTTCACATTTCACACCTCATCCAGCAAAGTGGAAGAATATTTCTTCAAATTCTTGACTCCTGCCTTTTCTTGCACTTCACTCTCGCCTACCTGTAACTAACCTTCTCTTGCTTAGCAGCATCTCAGCTGAAGTTGCTCCTAGGAGAGAAGAGGAGAGATTCCCTTGCAGTGAACAAAACTATTCCTCGCTCATGTTATCCCTGCTGGTGGGAGCGGCCAGGGCTGTCTCTTATACTTACCGAACCAAACTGGGAAGGGGAGATCTGAGCGCTGTTTGTGATGGACGGGGGGCTAGAAAAGGTGAAAAAATCAGTGTTATTAGGAAACCAGGCTGTCATGTTCAGAATTTCCTCAGTTGAGAATGGCGGCTGAGGGTCTGGAGGAAACGATGGCTCAGCCTCGGAGACTTGGCAGCTCCTGCTTTGGAGCCACCTTCGTTCTGCTTCCTTCCCTTTGATAAACCAAGAATTGGTACGTGTGTCCGGCCTGGCCCAACAGCCTGCTGTGCTGTGTGGCTCGTGCTGAATGGTTTAGGGCAGTGCTTTGAGGTGACAGTGGACAAAGACATTTCTTTCCTACCTAGATCACAAACAACCTAAGGATGTTCCCTGCACCTTCATACCAGGAGTGGTTGCTGGTAATCTTGATATTTCAGGCATATCATATATAGTTGCCTTGCTAAATCTACATGCTCTTTTACTGGTCTCATTATTGTATGGTTGGTTTCAGATGAAATAACTTTGGGGTCTGTTTTTTTAAAGCTAAAGATCTACCCTCTCCCCCCTCACATATGCTAATTTTACCTTAATTATATCCAAAGCCTCTGAATCCTTATGAATAGTTTGTCTTTCCTGAATAGCCAGGAGCAATTACCAATCCCCTTGGAGAGCAAAGGACCCTCAAAGCAGATCAAAGTTCGTGTGGTCGGTGGGGTTAACCCTGCTGCTCCGGCACGCTGCCGAAGGGAGCAAACCCTGCACTCCGTGGGCTTGCAAGGCGCAGAGAGCAGAGGCTCAGGAGAGCTCAGTTTACAAGAGCTCCAGCTGCTTCAGCCTTGGTAAAGTGTGATTTAGGATCTGGATTGATGACCAGTGGTATTGAGGTTCAGCAAGGCTTAGGACCAGGTTCTGCACTTCGGTCACAACAACCACCTGCAACCTTGCAAGCTGGGGGCAGGGTGGCTGGAAAGTGCCCACTGAAAAAGGAGCTGGAGGTGTTGGTTGACAGCCGGCTGGAGATGAGCCAGAGTGCCCAGGTGGCCAAGAAGGCTGCCAGCATCCTGGCTGTGTCAGCACTGGGGTGGCCAGCAGGGCTAGGGCGGGGATTGTCCCCCTGGACTTGGCACTGGGGAGGCCATACCCTGAATACTAGGTTTGGTTTTGAGCCCCTCCCTCCCAGAAGGACCTTGAGTGGCTGGAGCGTAGCCAGAGAAGGGCAATGGAGCTGGGGAAGGGTCTGGAGCAGGGGTCTGGTGAGGAGCAGCTGAGGGAGCTGGGCTTGTTCAGCCTGGAGAAAAGGGGGCTCAGGGGAGACCTTCTGGCTCTCCACAACTCCCTGAGAGAAGGTTGGAGCCAGGGGGGGATTGGTCTCTTCTCCCAAGGAACAAGCGACTGGGTAAGAGGAACTGGCCTCACATTGCCCCAGGGGAGGTTTAGGTTGGACATGTGGAAAAATATTTTCCCTACAAGGGTTGTCCAGGCCTGGCCCAGGGTAGGGCTGGAGTTCCCATGATCCCTGGAGATGTTTCAAAGCTGTGGAGATGTGGTGCTGAGGGACAGGGTTAGTGGTGCCCTGGCAGTGCTGGGTTAACAATTGGACTTGATGATCCTAAAGGTCTCTTCCAACTAAAACAATTCTATGATTCTGTGTTTAGGAGATTAACCTTCTCCTTATATTGAGAGAATTTCAGGTTCAACTTCCCGGGACAAATCCTGCAAATGAGGATGGACGTTAAAGCAGGTTGGCCAAATCAGTATTATCTTCATGCAGAAGAGACTCATCACAATCATATCGGCATCTTTTGGCACCTTTTACCAGACCCAGGTGGGTGAGAATTAAATCCTGCAGTAAACCGTGGGCCAGTGGAAATCTAGGAGGGGAGATTTTTCCTCTTCCTGACCTTTAAACAAAACGTTAACTTGCAGCTCCTGGGCTTTGTCCAGCAAAAAAAAATAAAAATACCTGATCGCCTTTTCTAGGCTTATTAGGGAAAGGACGCAGAAGGAGCTCAAGGCCACCAAGGCTGGGAAAGCTGCTGCTTCTGTGACACTCTTAGGTCACTGGGGGGGTTTTGCATTGATGATCTCCGGCCCTTCTGAGACCCTGTGGTGCTCAAGGTGTACTGGGTGGCTCTGCCCGCACCAGGGCTCTCACTATTCACCTGCCACCAAAGTAGATCTCTGGTTATTTCCCTCAGTTTATCTACCATAGATTTATTTCCTCTGGCTTTATTGGAGATGGTGTTAAGAAGGAAAAAATCTGAAAATCCTCAGGAAACAAGTCAGTAACAGAATAAACATACAGATATTTGGAAATTCTTCCATTCTAAGCAATTTTATTTTTAAAAAAAACTTTTACCAGAGTTATTTTCATGCTCAGCATTTGTTTGGAGGAAAATTATTTTTTCTTTCCAAAGGAGGAAAAATAGTACTGCTAAGGATTTTCCCTTCACAAGGCCTATTTCCACTGAGAGGATTGTTCCAACAAGTTTTTTGTGCCAGTTTGTGATTTCTAACACATTTTCAAGAGTGAGAGGCTGCTAGCAGAGAGCACTGGTGGTCTGTAGTAGTAATAAGGAATAGCTAATTTTAGCCTTAAATGGAGTCTTCTTAAATAAAACATTCTCATGCAAGACTCATAGAAAAAAACGATTAAAGAGAATTTTGTTACTCAGAAGTAACTTTCTAGGTGAAGCAGCAAGAGTTGCTGGTTGAAAGACACCTCGGAAAATGCTGCTTGCTCCTCAGCTAGTTTTTTTCTGAAGTAATTCAGTAGAGAGGGTCAATTTTCCTCCTCCAGCATGTGGTGCCTCGCCGTGAGGTTGTCTGCACACCTTGTACTCAATTAACGTGAAGCCCAAACACTTACTCAGAGAAAATGTGCATTTATCTCTGAAGCAATTCCCTCCTAAATCTGTTTGGTGTCTAGCTATGGTTGGGTTTGGGAATTTTGTTTTGTTCAAATCCATAGAAAGGGCTGGTGAAAGCATTGAGATGGGTGATGTTGGTGAGATTCCTGCGCAGAATATGAAGTTATGCAATCAAATTGATTATCCTGAGGCTGGTGTTGGCCTCTTCTCTCTAGTAACTAATGACAGGATGAAAGGAAATAGCCGTAAGCTGCACCAGGGGAAGTTCAGATGAGCTATTAGGAAGAATTTCTTTACTGAAAGGGTAGTTAAGCACTGGAACTGGCTGCCCAGGGAAGTGGTGGAGTCACCATCTCTGGAGGTGTTCAAAAAACAGATGGATGTGGCGCTTCGGGGTGTGGTCTGATGGTCATGGAGGTGTTGGGTAGAAAGTTGGACTTGATGATCTTGGAGGCATTTTCCAACCATAACGATTTTATGATTCTATGATCTTTGGACAGAAAGCTTCCAGCCCGAAGGTATTTTCCTAAACACTGTGGATTAAGCAAGCAGTGGATAATTTTGAGATCTTTCCCTACCGACCAGGGAGATCTGTCTAGAGTAGGCTGGAAGGTTAGATTAGGAAATAATTATTTCCCCCCTCACCTCCCCGCTCTCAGTTTAAAGAGGCTGTCAGAGGGCAACGGTGAGACTATGCAGTGTGGAGGAGAAAGGATTCCAGTTGCTTAGAGCAGCAGTTGGACCCAAGAAGTTCCTGGGAGTTGGTGAAGATAGAGAGGGGATAAATTGTATATGCTGATTTACTGAGCACTGTTAAGGTTTTGCTGTGATCCTTGTTTGGAAATGCAGAAGTGTCAAGAACCACACAGGAACTGTAGGGCAGATGGACAGCTCAGGGCCGAGGCAGCCCAACCTTGGGCAGGCCTCAGAGGAGTGGGAACGTAAGATGGGAACCCAAACCCAGCTGTTTGTTGAACATCCAGAAAGAGGAGCGTGAGCAGGCCCGTGACCCCCACAACTTCAACCAGCAGTAAACTGAGAGGATAAGCTTTTATTTTGGACTGGATTCCAGCTGGCAATCAAACCTCTCACCGCTTGGTTTCTCTAAGCCCTCGCAGGTCTGGCCCATTCATCTGTCACAGCAGCGAAATAATGCAAGGCTTTGGTGTGCAGAAAGATTAATGCTTTGCTGACTTTGAGTTTATTAAACCAGCTGCCACTTGCTAATAAGAACTCTTAACGTAGGGATGTTCGATTTAATACAGCCTGAACACTTGGAAGAACGGAAAGCTGAACTTTCGACGGTGTGCATCAGCCACAGAGTTGGAGGTGGGGATCTTGATTGCAAAGCCGTTTATTGAACACTGGGTGAGTCCTCTCATGATCTCTCCTCATGTTTTTTATGCACTGTATTACTACAAGAAGGGCTGAAAGGACGATCCTGGGAACTACAGGCCTATCAGTGTGACCTTGGTGCCAGGGAAGGTTATGGAGCAGGTCATCTTGAGTGCTTTGTCTCATTGTCTGTCTGGACTTTAGTGAGGCCTTTGACACTGTCTTCCACAGCTTTCTCCTTCAGAAGCTCATGGTGTAAGGCGTGGACAAATACACCCTGCGCTGGATAAAAAAACAGCTGAAAGAGTGGCAGTGACCGGAGCTAAATCTGGCTGGTGTCCGGTCATGAGCGGTGTTCCCCAGCGCTTAGTACTGGGGCTTGTTCTCTTTAATATCTTTATTAATGATCTGGATGAGGGGATCAAGTGCACCCTCGGGAAATTTGCAGATGACAAAACTGGGTGGGCATGTCAATCTGCTCGAGGGTCAGGAGGCTTTACAGTGGGACCCAGACAGATCATTGGGCCAAGGTTCATTGTATGAGGTCCAACAAGACCAAGTGCCAGGTCCTGCACTTGGGTCATAACAACCCCATGGGAAGCTACAGACTTGGGGATGTGAGGTTGGAAAGCTGCAAGTTGGAGAACGACCTGGGAGTGTTGACTGATAGTCAACTAAATCTGAGTCAGCAGTGTGCCCAGGTGGCCAAGAAGGCCACTGGCATCCTGGCTTGAATTAGAAACATTGTGGCCAGCAGGAATGGAGAGGTGATTGTCCCCCTGTACGCGGCACTGGTGAGGCCGCACCTGGAATATTGTGCTCAGCTCTGGGCCTCTCACTACAAGAAGAACAGAGAAGTACTGGAGCGTCGCCAGAGAAGGGCAACGAGGCTCATGAAGGGTCTAGAGCACAAGTCCTACAAGGAGTGGCTAAGGGAACTGGGTTGTTTAGTCTGGAGAAGAGGAGGCTGAGGGGAGACCTTCTTGCTCTCTACAACGACCTGAAAGGAGGTTGGAGCAAGGAGGGGGACAGCTTCTTCTCTGTGGTGGCATGGAACAGGACCCAAGGGAATGGATGCAAGCTGTGCCAGAGGAAGGTTAGACTAGACATTAGGAAACATTTTTTCACTGGAAGGGTTATCAACCATTGGAATAGTTTGTCCGGGGCAGTGGTGGAGTCACCATCCCTGGAGGTATTTGAACGGAGTGTAGACCTGGTGCTTAGGGGATATGGTTTAGTGGTGAGCTTGCAGTGTTTGGTCAAAGGTTGGACTAGATGATCTTGAAGGTCTCTTCCAACCAAAGACATTCTGTGATTCTAATGCACTGGGGATATCATTTCCAGTATTGCCCTTCCACCTAAAGGTCTCAAACACCGTTACAAGCAGTCACTGAAAGTTTTGATGTCTTCTTGTGATGAAGAAGCTTCATGATTGCCATTGTAGGAGGTGGTGGAGGTCTCTTGCCAACCCCTATGCAGCAGGATGGTGCTGCTAAACCTGTACCTCTCATTTAGGTAAGAACTGTAGTGGTTGCCTGAATTTAAGAACGTTGCACATTGAGTCCGTGATGGATCTCATACCCTCTCAGAAAGCAGGAGAAACGCAACATCCCTGCTGCCGAAGCGATGCAAGGAGCCCAGGAAAACCACGGGGAGTTATTTTAAAAAAGAACATGGTATAGAAGTAGAAAACAGTTGCGCCACTTCAGTGTCACAGCTGTAAAGGAGGAACTGTCTTCTCTGCGCAAACAGGATTCTCAGAATTTAAGAGAGGGTAGAGAATACTGCTTCAGCTCTCTTCAGCAAGGAAAACCTCTGGCTCTCTAATTCCGGACCCTGCCTTAAATTTCAAACTGCCACCCAATAAATCCCTGAACAGAAAATGAGTCTGACCCAGAGTTACTGGGAGACCAAGCTCCTGCGGGATGCCCACCTTCTGGACCTGCAAACCCCTCGTTCTCCTCATCCTGTTGGAGACGTGCTGGTAGAGTGGGTCGAGGGACACACCAGTCATCCTTAGAAATGCCTAATCCAGGTGGGATTAAGGCTGTTATTTTAGCAGCAGGTTTGTCACCACCTCCCACTCCTGGTCACTCCCTTGGCTGTTTGGTAGAGGTGGCTGAGGAGAGGAGTGACCCTCATTCTGCGTGGCGCTAATTGTCCAAATTCCAAGGAGTTGTTGGCTTTAGTCAGTTTAAAGGATCTTAACTCAGCGAGACCAACCACTGTGCCTTTCCCTAGGACATAAAACTGGACATGTCAGGATGGATGCAAGAAGCCTAGCACTGCTATTCCCATTTTTAACCACTCCCCCACAAGCTGACAGCAGGGAAATATTTGCTTGCATCCTGCTTCGCTGATGATTTTGGACTAAATCCTTAAACCAAGCTTTTATACCCAAATTCAAACTCTCGCCTGCTGAGCCCATCTCCCAAAACATCACCTGTGCCTTGGTGCTGGTGAGTCTGCGAGAATAAAGGAGCAGGTTCTCCTGCAGGTGCAGTGCAGGAGGAGGCACGGACGCCTTCGCAGTGATTCAGTGAGCAGCGCTGTGAGAAATCACTCTGTGATTTTGGGAGTTCGTACTGAGCCGCTTCCCCGTGCAGCGGAGGAGCCAGGGAACTCCTCCGTTCGTTTCTCAAACCTCTCGCAATTCAAAGCAGGTGAAGCACTAACAAAATATTGAGCGGTGAGAGATCGTTTCCACGGGGGATTGTGTAGCTGCTTTGCGTACAATCGCTGGGGACAGGGGACGGGACTTATCTCGGTCATTACTTCTGTGCTGACGCTCCCGAGGAAAGCAATTGATTTGGGAAAGTTTAAAAAATGGCCTTGGCCTCCAGTGTTTGTGAGAAGGGTCGTTTGAAAAGTGCTCGGTGTTGAATTAACCTGCAGGCTTTCAACGGGTTTGTCCCTTTTGAATCGATGATTTCCAGACACCAGGAGCTCCCTGTGCAGTAAGACCCTTTGTACCACCGGAGCAACCGCAGCAGAGAAGGCAGAGTGGTAGGATTGCTTTCATCTTCAGCTTAAGCTGATACAGGGTGTAACTTGTATCAGCAGAAATCACTTGGAAAGCCAAGTGATTCCCTTTATCTGGTTGTCCTAGAAACTCCACCGTAGCTTGTTTCATCCTCTACTCTTGGGAATCACATCTGAGAAGTCCCTCCTCAGCAAGAGGAAACGGGTCAGCTTCGAGTCCCTTGTCACCATCATTTCACAGCACGTGGCTTTTCTACTTGGCTCTGTTTTATTGTTTGTGTCTTTGACCTTAAGTGCAACTCTTCCCATTTTATTTTTCCGTGTCATGGTTGGGTTTGATTTGAGGACTTTATGAAGTTAGAGGGATGGGAGGCTTGAGTGAATCTGCAGGACAAGTGCTTTTTCACTCTCCATCCCTGCCCTGCTCCATGTGCAAGAGACTTTACTGTCCCTTCATCCCTGTTTTGTTTGATTGGTCCTTGCTTTGAAGAGCTTAAAATCTGTCTTTAAGAGACCTTGAACTGGGCAAACCCTTCTTCTCCATTGGAATGCGTGTAATAAATGTGAGGCTTTTATTTTCCATTTTAGTGCAAACTGTCATGGCATTGCAGCAGGGGAGTGAGGGCTTCTCTTAGTTGTAATGTGAGGCCATGGACGTGGGGAAGACTTTATCCCCAGTAGAGTCCAGTGGCTGTGAAGAAGCAGAAGTTGTTTTAACTAAGTAAATGCAAATGAAGCCAGAGTGATCGCAGTTGTGCAATGACCGAGTGCAACTTACAGAATCTCAGAATGGTTTGGGTTGGAAGGACCTTTCAAGGGCATCTAGTCCACCCCCCCTCCAGGGAGCAGGGACATCTGCAACTAAAGCAGGTTGCTCAGAGCCCCATCCAACCTCCCCTGCAACAGTGCCAGGGATGGGGCAGCGACCACCTCTCTGGGCAACCTGGGCCAGGCTCTCACCACCCTCAGTGTCAAAAATTTCTTCCTTCTCTCCAATCTAACTCTCCCTCTTTTGGTTTAAACCCATTTCCTCTTGTCCTGTCCCAACAGGCCCTGCTCAAAAGTCTGTCCTCATTTTTCTGACAGGTCACTCGAAGTCCTGAAAGGCCTCAAGAAGGTCTCCCTGGAGCCTTCTCTTCTCCAGGCTGAACAAACCCAACTCTCTCAGCCTCCTCCCAGCAGAGGGGATTACAGCCCTTGGATTATTTTAGTAGCTCTTCCAACTGCAGAATGACTTTTAGTTTTGATGTACATTCATCACAGTTACTCACAACCCAAAGCCCACGGGAACTGAGCTCCATCCACTTCATACAGGTGAGTCCCACCTGCAGCCGGATGGTGCCTCTTTGCCGGCTGCTTTCTGTGAGCCATCGGCTCTCTCCTGCCCGTGGCCGCTCGCCCAGCCTGTTGACATTGCAAACAGAGATCTGTTACCAGCTCTCTGGTTGGAAGGAAAACCCAAACAAGCTGCTAAATCAAACTCAATGTGTTTTTCAAGCTTAACCTAATCCTTTCTAAAGCTTTATTAATGCTGAATTAAATTCAAGCCTACCTGTTGATTTTTATTTCCTCTTAGGCTTTATTCCTTCCTTGTTTGAGAAAGGGAAGGAGTCTTTGAGGACTCATTGATACCTCGGTTCTCTTTTAGAAAGGAGCAAATCTCAGACTTTTGCAATCTAGGTTTTTGAATCGCCTGCAAACCTGTGAGTTTTCGGTGCCTAGTCATTTCAAACGCTTTCACAACTGAATTTTAAATTTTGGATGAGAAAAGCCAGTAGCATTTCCAAATGGAATGAAATACGTTGTGTGTAATTCAGAGAGGGCCTCCCGCTCGCAAAGGGTTGGTTTTGTGGCTATCTGGGGCATCTCTATCACACAGCTTTCAAATTATGCTCTTTTTTTCCACATACGTGCACTTTTATGAAGCGGCCACTGGAGCGGCAACACAGCCTTCGAGGGATATAAAGATGTGGCTTTTTCCACCCCAGAGTTGGATCAAGCAGGAGCTCAGTAGGATGTTGGTGCCAAAGCACCTTGTTCATGAACTGAAACTCCTGGTTATCTGGTGGCAACAGCCTGAGCTTTTAGTGGCAGTGAGAAGGGCTTTCCTTTTAGTTTTCTTCTGAAAACTGTCATTCACACCATCTTTTTTAGCCTTGGATAGTCTGACTTGCATCTGCTCCAAAATGTGATTATTTTATTTTATTTTTTCACCTTTTTTTGTGCCACACTTGCAGAGGATGGGAGGGTGCCTGCTGCTTTTGCAGGAGACAGATGCTGCTCTGTGAGTAACAAAGTCCCCCAGACCTCCCCAGAGCAACCTTCGCTTCTCACCCCTGCTGCTCCTCAAGGATGAGCCAATCGGCTGCCAGTGCTGGGGGGTGTACATGGATTTTCTCCTTGCTTTCAGTGCAAGGGACGGAGGGGAGCTGTTGGCCGAGAGCCTTGTGGTGCCGACACCCACCTGGTGTGCTGGAGCTGGAAAGACAAGAGGTTTTCCTGGAGTCTCTGGGAGCTCTGAAAACTCAGCGACTTTGTACACGGTGTGTCTCCAACTTCAGGTTTAGCTGATTGCTTCCTAACCCTGGGAGGTGCCAGGGAGGTGTCCAAGGTGACATGGTGGGATGACTGAAGCTTTTGGAGCCTTCTCCCACCGCAGGGCTGTCTGAAGACATCAGGAGCTGTTTTCAAGCCAGTCTTCTGCACAAAACCCCCCCCCCACCAACCTTGCTGGTGCCACGCACCGAGGGAAGGAGGGAGCCCTACTTGCAGGAGCAGTGGACTTGCATCAGACTTATTCTTCCCAAGCACTCAACCTGAATGCTTGTGCCACATCTCAGGGAGAGCACGTGTAATATTTAGCATAAGAGGCTCGTGGGAAAAAACTGTCCTCTTTCCCAGCCTGGAGCACAGAGCAATTTACCCTTCCACCTCCAACCCCGTAGAGGATTGAGAGGGGTCGTGCCAGGTCTGCCAAGGACTTGGTCATCGATCTTGTCTGCCAAGGGCTTGGCCATTGGCCTCGTCTTTGGCCAAGCCACTACTGCCGGGCGGGAGCGGTGCCCTGACCAGCAAGACTCCTTACTGGGGGATTATTATCTCCCGTACACGCCATGCCGCTTATCGTGTCTGCCAACCTCCTACTTCCAAGCCCGGCCGTGTGGCCTCGCCACGACCTCGTGTTCCCAACGCAGAGACACCAGGCAGGTTTGGGGAGCGAGGTCGCCAAACGGCGATTCCCCACGTGGGACGGGTGATGCCGGAGCATCCCGCCATTGTTGTCGTGACGCCGCTGGCATCCTCTGCCCTGGCTTTTGTCTGCTCGGCCCTGGGTGCCTGGACACCGTCATACATGGGTGGGCAGCAGCACAAGTGCTCTGCCGTTGGTTTCAAAGATGTCTTGCTCCATTCCACGTGACAGCTCTGTGCTGCTCGGCATCTTTCTCCTTGTGGGAGAAGTGACACGGGAATGACAGCCAGGAATTCACCTTTTGAGCTCACCTCTAGTAGTCTGAGGGTACGGCCGAATCTCCGTTTGCTTCTGCTGATCTGCTGACAGCTCTAACCTGCTCACCAGGGATGCTGTGAGGATCCTGAGTAGGGCTGGGGTTGGTTTTTTGGGTAGTTTTTGCTTTGTTTTGTGCCTACAACGCTTAAACACATTGCAAATACTGGTATCTTCCTTTTACTGAAGCAGCAGATTTAAGCTAGGATTGTCAAAATACCTCGTGGGGGTGTGAGGGGAGGTTCCTGATGACGTGGACACACTGAGTCAGCCTAAACCACCAGAACTCAGTCATTTAAAAGAGAAAAAAAAAATCCTTATCTTTGAAATTCCTCCTGCAGGATTTGTGAGAGCGCCCGCAGTGGAAGTGGAGCAGACCCTGATTTTTCCAAGAAACCTGTTTTCTGAAGGACCAACTCCTGCTGATGGCTGATCAGTGCATTTGCCAGAAGGTGATGTTTAGAAATCCTTTCTGAGTACACACAGCAGTACTCACCTCCACAAAAAAATAACAAAAACAAAACAAAAAAAGCAAGCTATGCCAGTACTTGTTGGGCCTCTGAAAGAGCTTGCTGAGGGCGTTCGGAGGCTCCCAGGTCCATCTGGCGGGAAGGCCCCTGGTTTTCCACGGCCATCCTGGCAGGGGCTCAGCCACGCTCCAGGAGAAATGCCTCCAGGGTGGGGTGCTCTCCTCTGGAGAAGGAGGAGGGCCTGAAGTACAGAACATTTTTCTCAACACACCTGTCTGGTAAACCAGTGTTCCCAGTGAGGCACAGTCTGGGCTGCCGCTGTGATGGAGCCTGGCTCCTCCACCCAAGCCTCTCTGCCATTGCTCCTCCAAGCCGGGGTGTCTTTTGTGTAAAATGCTCCAGAACGAAGGAAGCTTTCCACTTTTGACTCTGAGAGATGGCCTGAGGCCATCCATGTGGTGTATTCTTACTGGTGGGGCTGGGTTTGGTTTTGCCTTCCCAGCATCAGCTGTGCTATCCCAGTTACTTCTCCGGCTGGTATGTCGAGTTGATTGGTATGTGGCATCTGGGATGTGGGGAGAATAATCCTGCTGGCAAATGTCACCTTCTCTCCTGGGGAACTGCAGCAAGTGAAGCGCTGCCCTCTGCTCTCGTAAGTCCCACCAAGGCTGCCCGAGCCAGGGATGCTTGCAGAAAATCTCCAGTCAGCTCCGTCTCTCTTCTGCCCAATTCAGCAGTGTGCCCAGGTGGCCAAGCAGGTGATACAGCATCCTGGCTGTGTCAGCACTGGTGTAGCCAGCAGGACTAGGGCAGGGATTGTCCCCCTGGACTCGGCACCAGGGAGGCACCAGAAGGACCTGGAGGGGCTGGAGTGTG
>VWZK01001838.1:0-40101 GCA_013396935.1 Baryphthengus martii | reverse complement strand
CTTTTCCTATTAAACTGCCTTTATCGTACACCATGGACTCTTCCCATCTTATTCCCTCCCCTTTGTAGTACTGAGGGAAGTGGTGAGGAGTGAGCGCACGACTTGGTGGGTACCTGGTGCTCAGCCAAGGTCAACCCACCACAAATACAATACTGTTTTTTTTACAGCTGGGACTCTGAATTCATTTCAATAAGAAATAAAATAGACATATTAAGCTATTCCTATGAGGAATTTAGTTTACATATATATACTGTATGTTCCTTTCATCTTCCATGAATTATTTTGGTTCCTCTCTCATTTCCTGGGTGTCATTTGTGCCAGGCTTCTTGTTCCAACTGCCTTTTTTTCTAGCTGTAACATAAATAAAATGAAATGCATCTTTGAATTAACATCTAGTCATTTCAGATGTGGAGGCCTGCAGAAACTCATCAGCTGGTGGATCCTAAACCATGTGCAGCTAACAATTACCAGTGGTGTATCAGTACATTTCAACATCTCCAGAAAAGCGTGCACATGCAGAACTAGCCTCGAAGTCGATATATTAGTAAATTATTCACTCACTGAGTTTTATCATTTCAGCTTTTATATACATTTGTGCATCCTGGTAGGATTCTTTAATAACAATAAACATAGATCTTGACCCAAATCCCACTGAAATGAACAGAAACATCTGATTTAGCTCATCTTTTCTCTGTTACGGTCCAGGAGAAAAACAAACTTTAGTGTAAAAATAAAATAAGAACTTCAAAAAATGCTAGGAAAGCAACAGTATGAGAAGAGAGGGGATTACAGACAAAAATAACTAGCATTAACAGCCCTTCAGTTCATTATCCTTCCCAGATTGTGTTAAATTTCCCCAGACAGCATTCAGTAGTGGTTTGATACATTTGATGCTTTATGCTCTCCTTATGTCTGCAGCACTTCAGCTCTGAAAGTGATACTCATCTGGAAAAAAAAAAAGCCAATTGTCACAGCACCAATATTAAGAGAAAAAGGAAAAAAAATTGCTTCGAGCAAGGAAACTTAGACACTTGAAACCACTGGTGTGGCTGTTTGATTAACAACAGGAAGTTCCTGCGGATCGCTGCGAACAGATTCTCTTGCGTACGTTTCTCATCGGTTTCAAGGAACATTTGCTGAAATAAAGAAATGCGTAGCAACACGCCTTCAAGATTTTTCTCTTCTGCAGAGAAGCTTTTGAACAGTGATATGCACTGCCCGCTCTCTTGCAAGAAGTGGAAAGACAGCGACTAGGTATTCAGGACTGCATGGGTTATCTAATGTTCAAAACCTCTACGCCCCTGTGAGACGGGAACGCAGGCTAATTCAGTGCACTTTGGGAGAAAGGTTAAGATGTTTGAGACCATCAGATTCTCGTGCAATCACTGGAGGTGGAGGTTTGCTAAGCTGGCACGCTAACTGGCTGAAGGAGGGAGTCTTGTGAAGATAAGATGGTCCTGTTCTGGCTAAACCAACGGGAGCAAACAACTCTTAGATAAATCTTGAAGGTCAGAGTGTCCGAGCGAAGACCTTTGTCTAATTAATGGCAAAAATTAACACTAAAATTTACACCCCTAAGTATGGCAATGAGCTTAACGGAGTACACGCTAAACATACATGACTATGCTACTCAACTCTCCACCCAAATCAGAGTAAAAGGCACCTAGAAGGCAGGGACACACAGAATTAGGATATAAGACTCACAAAGGGAATATATCTCTGAGTGAGAGAAGACTGAAAAGTCTAGCAGAGACATCAACAGGCTGTAATCCTCTTCCTCCACCCAAGACAGGGACACCTTGATAAATAATTGCACCTTCAGTATAGGGTAGGCTTTTTATTGCAATTATCTATTAGCGCTATTGCAAAGGCCTGCATCTCCGACTGCACTGCATGTTACCCAGGATTACTGTCTTGAGCTCGACTTGTCCTTTTTGCAATTGGTGCATTCATCAGTGGCAATTCCCAACCTTTTCTACCTGTTGCTTTAATAAATCAAACCTATCTCTTTTAACTTTCGAACCGTCTCAGTCGAAGTCCTTCACCAGGCTCTGAAAGAGATAACTACTGTCTCTGTGTCGGCCCTTGGCCGGGCTCTGAGGCAGAACTCTTTAAACCTGCTTTTGAACTTTGCAGAACCGCTCACTGCAAGCCCTTGGGACTCTGGGAAGCAAAGAGCACACTCGCACCCTATACACAACACCTCGTTGTGAAGAACCTGTTCTGTGCAAGGCATTGCCATGCTTGCTACAGCAAACAGCTATCTCTGGAAGCTGCTCTCGAGAGCTCACAATGACTTTCCACTGTAATTCCCAATTTGCAAACATGTACACACATGTAAACGCTCCAAATACTCCTATAATACTTTTTATTCTGGAGTGAATTCCTTTATCTGCAGTGTTGCACCAGTAAATATTTATAAGGAATGGTGTATTTTAGGAAATACAACGGTTCTGATGGCAGAAGAGGTACAGTTGAATTTAAATTTAAATAACTTCACAACTGTTACACATTCCTTTTTTTCTTTGCCAGGTAGTACATTATCTCTAACCACCGAAATAAGAACACATTCTTCTTGAGATTATTTAGATTTTATCAATTGCATTTCCCTTCTTTTGCAGCCTTGCCTGCATTTAAGATTTATATATTCATAGAGATAACCAATCGCCTCTCTTATTGTTGCACACGTTGTAGACAGTAGACTGAATATTGTAAAGAAAAATAAAGGAAAGTATGAAAATAGAAGGAACAAATATAACTATTACGTTCAAATCTGAAAGGATTTGGAATAGTTTACGTTACAAAAATTTGCGGAACAATCACAAGATGAAGTATTTCCAAGCTGCGATAAACATTTCCAGAGTTAGAACGAGCCTTTGCCTGGAGTCACACACAATCTTTTCCATACTGCTGAGTTCCTCTGAGGTCTACAATACAAATTAATTAATAAAATTCATGACTGGAAATGAGATCTCCCTACCGCGTGCTTCCCAGGTGAAGGTTAGTCCAAAACTAAGGGCAAACTTGGGCAGCACAGCTCCAGCTGGGGCAGCTCGCGGCTCCCTCTGGCACTGCCTTGCCTGCACCATCAGTAACACCACCCTGTAAGCGCTTCTCTAAGTTGTCTGGGATACTGCAGCTTCCTTTGAGCAAGGCTGCACCAGCACTGGTTGGTGGCTTTCAAACAAACTGCACCCACAGAAAAGTAAGCGGCTGACAGAGCTGCTTTAGCATTAGTTTTTAGCAATAGCTAATGCTCGCAATGGTTGCAGCTGCTGTTCTCTTGAAACGACACCTGCGGTGGATGTCAGCAACTTCATCTAAGGATAGAAAGAAAAACAAATGGTGCTCACAAACTGTGAAATAAACTATGATGAACAAAGCTGTCAGACCACAGCTAGAACGCACCCATCATACCTGACATATTAAAGCATAATACAGTGTACAGTTTCTCCGATAAAAGAAGAGAAATAAGAATATATAGAATCTTCAAATATCCAAGCCCATAAGATGTTTTTTTTTAAAAAAAAAAAAATCCTTTATCATGACCTATTTTCTAAATCCTTCTGCTTTTTAAAAAATGCCTTTATCATGACTTATTTTGTAAGTCTGTATTGCACCTTTTTCATGCCTTTGCTTAGTTCTCCCCCTACTCAAATTTAATTCCAAATTTCTAAGTCAAAATATGAAGTTAGTAGCTGGACATTTCAATTTTTCCCCTTCCAGAAATTAAGCAACACAGCATCTACTAGTCACCAAAGATACAGTATCAACTCACATTTGTTAAACTATAAACTTTACGAGCTTTCTCTCTTCCCTCACTCCATATTACGCAGATGTGTCTGTGCATCTGTATCGCAGCAGTTTGTATAAATACTCCTCAGCAATCCAACATGCTTAGCTCAGCTGCGGTGCAGAGAGAAGGAAAGGCGTTAAAGTTCAGGGAAGCACAAGTCTGGATGTTTCCGTGCACTAGAAAGGCCTGCAATTTCCCAGCTATTACTTCCTACATAAATGCAGTTCTGAAACAAGTGAAGTTGTGCGGTAGTATTTAGCACCACTATAATACTGCAGGAAGATTAGACACACACAAATTCCAAAAAAAAAGTCAAGAACTAACCGAAATATAAACACCATCAGAACCTTGAGTACTTCTCCTTTATATTTGACAACTTTTGCAACAGATGAAAGAAATCACCTGTAAGCGGTTAAGGCGGATGTGGTAAGCATTTGGCATTTTCACATAGAAAACTGAAATGCAAATATATCAAACCACGTGATTTCATTTTGTTTCTTTCATCTTTTGCATATTTCTCATTTTCATAAACAAAACACTGCAAACATCCATTTGTTTGTGTTATTCAGAAAGGGAGCGGATGGAATTTTTTATTCTGGAATGAATTATTTTGTTTTCCAAATACTAATACATCACCTCTTGTAGAGGAAAATAAGTCTGATCTGTGACTGCTGAGCAGTATGTGAACATTTGCAGTGTTTTAGAGTTGCTGCAGTACATGAAACACACAGAAATGGAAGGAGCAAAGTACCTGAGGAAAAGGATTATTGTCATGAAAAGGATACTTATATGTAAAATATTAGGAGATAAATGTCAGCCTTTCTTTCAAATTTTAACCAAGTGTTTCAGAGACAAATTTAAAATTCTGGGAGCCTAAAATCTAGTATTTATTAGATTTTGTTACTGTATATATACTATAATTATTTTATTCATTTAAACAGTGGTTTTATATCAGATGTGGAGATTCTGTACCAATATTTAATTTAGATATTATGCCTAGAACTATGGGCTCCCTAGAGAAAAAGAAAAAGACGTGAAATTATCATCAACACATTTCACTTCAGCCACTGAAAAGACCATATTGTATAATTCGCTGTGACAAAGATTAAAAATACACTCCACAGCAATACCACTGGGGACTACCTAGAAGACTCAAATGTGTGGTACTTGGCTTGGAAGGCTCCTGCCTCCTCCTCAGCCTCTCCCCTGTCGCCATCACAGCACACGGAGCACATTTCACAAGGATGTTTTTCTTGAAGGACTACAAATGTCCTCTTCTCAGCAAGACAAATTGCACGTATTTTTCTTCTCCCGTCTTGTGGAGCATCCTGGCAAAGCGAGATGAGTGGCACTGCCGCTTCCCTACTGCATAGCGTGGTACCTCACAAAGGCACGAGATGACCTTGTGAATTCCCACTTGATGCACACGATATGCATAGCAACAGAAACAGCGCGGGTTCCAAAGAAACCAAGGAGATTATATAATTAGCACGGCCTGTAGAAATGTAATTTGTTCACATCAGGATTCCCTTGCCCAGTGTATGCCTGCATTAGGAAACTCCACCTTCTTGGCTATTCCAACGCGTTACTCTTTCCACACCCCATCATTGTGAACTGAACCATTCACTGAATGTGGTGGCCTCTGATGAAGAATATTGTGATGGGCCAGTTGAAGGTCGTAACATTGCACATTTACAAGAAGGAGTGCCAGATTCTCTGGTAAACTTTTGGTGCTCAGCAAGCATACCTGCTTGAAACTCTGACGCTCTTCTAATAAAATAATTTGTTTTCATATATGAAGTGTCAAAAAAGTTCCAAGTTGAGTGATCATAGAAGGCTTAGTTTGTTTTCTGACCCTGTTTATAATACTATTTCTCTGGGACAGACAGGAGGGAAGAAGAAAGGATGATCCCTACGTGTCATGTTTCTAAGCAGGTCTCATGTTGAAAACACAAACCGATGTGCTGTGTAGGAAAATATAGTTTTTAATGATATGTACAAGCGCAGAATTTCAACTCAGCTCCTGAGTATTTGGTTTTGAAACTTAAATATACTTCAAAGGCTGATACTCTCCTTGTTTCTACTCCCATAATTCTCCGCAACACTCCAATGAATGTTTGTGTGTATTGATGTGCATTCATATCCAGTTTAGATGCACATCTAAGAAAGAAGACAAGAACGGAGCAACAGTATTGTAGTCTTGTACATGAGAATAACAGGGCAGGAGGTTATAAAAGCAGGTCTCAAGAGGAAATGAAAACAGAGTTTAAGAGGTATAAGAGAGTTACTTATCTTCCTAGAGTCTGGGCTGATCACCACCCATACATGAGACAGTCTGTCATTGAGAAGATTCCAGAAGACGTCCCAGAGTAGGGAGTTACTCTACAGTGGGTGGTTGAAGGTGAGCTAGAGGATGAGAGTATCCAAGATAACTGTGGCTGAAGAAGACCAGTGATGGTCTCCTGTGGAATCTGTACTGAAAGCTTGTTGGAAGACAATGAAAATATTCTACTGGTAACACTGAAAGAGTAAGAAGAATAGGAGTAGGAGAAGAAGAACAAAGAGCAAATTTTACCTGGATAAATAAAGTAATATTTCAAACTTTGTCAAAACCCAGAGGTCAGTTTTGCAATTTGTTGGCTTGGGTTGTTTTTTTTTAAAGATATTTTTTCTTAAGATATTTTAAAATGATCAGCCTTCATGATCTGCAGGCAATTAAAAAAGTGTCAGCATTATTAAAGGCATTCTTAGGCACTCACAACCAAAGCACTTGAAGTAAATCTATATGCCATGAAAAGAAAGCATTTTAAGTTATAAAAACTTATTCTTTCTTTTGTAGCTTCATACAAATGAAATGTTGCCAGACATTGAAGCACGAAAAGAGAAAAAAAAAATCTGACCACAGAGCTACATCTGACTTGACAAGTAAATATGGGCAGACAGAAATGTTTCTGGAAGGATGGAAACAGAGAGAAGACAACTTTTTATCTATTGTCAGGAATAATGATAGCGGTTTCCATGCCTCCATAAAACCATTTATTAGTGTCAACTGGCTGTATCTTCTTTCATTCCTGATTTACAAGGCTGACTAGTAGCTGCGTGCAAAGAGGAGAGGAAGAACACAAGTCCTAGTTTCTTTGGTTTTCAGAGAAGACCAAAAGAAAGAAACAAGTTCTAAGAGAACTGATCATGTTGTTACCGAGTCTATAATTAACACTTGTCTAAATGCGAGCTCAGCATGCATTCTCATCTCTTTGCAGAGCATGTAAACCACTTTATATGAAGTGATTTGGGTGATTCCATTATTTTCAGATCATGTCCTTAAAATAGCACCTTTTCCTTTCACTGCATTTCCTCTCTCTTCATCTTACAGCAGCTGTGTACAGCCAAATAACGCCTGACATAGCTGAAAAGCTGGGGGTGGACTGCTGAGTGGTTTTGAACATCTAAATTCTTGGGTTTTCTGACAAGCCTGCTAATCCCAAGTGCTGTTTTTAGATACTAAAATTATATGTTAAAGAACAGATTCAGGATTTCCTTTTCAAACCCCCGTAAAAGAGAATATTATGTACCAAAAGAAAGAGAGAAAAAAAAAAAAGAGATAATTTTCATACTGCTTTTAGTGATACTTCATACAGTACTTGCATGTTAAGGATGAGAGCAATCGTAAGGCCCTCTGGTAATAACCCCATCTGCTGCACAGGCCACGTGTTGCACAGGTACCGAAGTGACAGTGGTTTTCAGAGATGCGCCTAGCTTTGTTAATGCTTATGTTGATGCCTCTGCCTCAGAGGGAGTCAGATGCACGGGCACTGGATGGCTGTTCTTATTGGCAGTCCCTGCCCACACCCCAGAGCAGCAGGAGAACCTAAATCACACCCCCTCCGTGCAGACTTTTTTTGCCTTTTTTTTTCCCCTGTCACCTGCATCTTGCAGGAAGTGGCAGGCAGGATTAGCCAGTAGCTGTGAAAGGCCATCAGTGTGGTTTTTGTAAAACACAAGCAGGCTCAGTAAAGTTCCCCTGTTCCAGGATCAGATGAAATGTCGCTCATATGGATGGAAGCCTGTGGGATGAGCATCTGCTCGCACATAAGATACCGTCAACTTGAAGAGAAAGCCTTCATTATCAATGCTGCAATTGTCTTCACGCAAAAGGTCAAGATGACAGCGGATTGGGAAGAATAAGCAAGTGCAATAATGAATTACAAGATCCTATGTCAGTTTATCTTTTCATTTGTCATTTTCTGTATCCTAAACACTTACAGAAGCGGCACCACAGGGAGAACAAAGGGGAATGTTTTCACCTGAAATAAAAGGTCTGAACAGTATTAGAGAGGTAACAAAACCACATCAGCAGCCTTTATTACACGCTTTCTGAGCACTGCAAAGTGGTCCCAGACCCAAGGCATAAACTGGCAGCCACAAAATACTGGGTGTCATAGTTTAGAGACAGCCTGGAGCTGAGCACCACGTGGCCGCTAGCTCACCACCCACCCACCCACTCCATCCTGCGGGATGGGAAAGAGAATAAGGAGAAAAAGGTAAATCCTCATGGGCTGAGATAAGGATAATTTAATAGAACAATGCAAGAGGAGAAGAAACAACAGTAATAACAATATAGTCATGAAACAATAATGTCCCACGCCAGAGAGCCGCACAGCCTGCCTGGCCTGCCCCTAATCCTTATACAGCAGATGTGATGTCACTATTGTATCAAATATCCCATTGGCTGGTTCAGTTGTCTGTCCTGGCTGTGACCTCCCAGCTTCTGGTGAAAATGAACCCTGTCCTACCTGAACCCAGGACCCTGAGGAAGCAAAACTTGAAAAGAGATTTATTCTCCGTCTTCCCTTACGAGAATGTCATCATGTTGCTCCTGAAGTTCCTAAAGTCCAGTGTTCAGAATTCTCATCATTTGGGTAGATTTCAAATAACTGAAATATCTGCCCATGCTAATGAGTCTATGAAGTATTTTTAAAACTGCAGTAGAAATTTATCTCACCTAGCTTTAGACTATGATCATCAGAAAGGAACAGGCATTTCCAGGGAGCAACTAGTCCCCCTGTTTTGTCGTATCTGTTAAAAACACCTAGTGCCTCCCATTGCCTCAAAGGAAATCCAGGCTTAGGTGTAGACGTGGGCATCTCTGCTGTAGATACTAAAGGCAGAAAAGATAAATACTATCCCATCTGTCTAAACTTTGGTGTTTAAATGTGTATTTACAAACAGAATAAAGAAGATGGATTGCTGTACGAAACAGATTAAGTGATGTGCCTTTTAATAACAGCTATAGCATCTTTCCCTAGTAGAAAAGAAAGAAGAGATGATGACTTTCATTAACATTTCTAGATTACATTCAGCAATTGTAATCTTCTGAATAAAAATGAACTCAAAACTACTCTTTTATTTCACCAATATTTGCACCTAAGATATTTGATACCACACATACCAGAAAACAACGCAGCTGAAAAATCCATGCCGATGGAAATAACTGATCCATTTGGTCACAAACCAAGGATTTTCTCAATGAATTAACATGGCACACTATACAATTATTAAACCTGGCAGGAAATAATTCTTTCAGAAATTTTAAGGCTGTGCAGCATCTTATAGCAGCTAGCCCAGTCAAGTCTTAGACATGCTTATGTAATGGCAATGTGAAAACTGTTTAGACAAATACCAAAATTTTAGAGAATTTTACACAATCGCTGTCTACACGTGGTTTAGAATAAGAACATGAGCAGTTCTTAAATTAGAAAGTAATAGCAGAAATTCAGGAGACAATCATAGACTGGAACTGCAAAGTATAATGTTTGCCAAATTTTGAAGCTGGCAAAAATCCTTGATAGAGAGATTCATCTGGCAATGTCTTTTGAAATGGCCTTGTTTGGACCTTAACGTGCTTCTTGCAGAAGTACATTGTAGAAATACGAGTTAAAAATTTATTGTCTTAACTGTATTCTTAACAAATAATCTGTCTTCTCCTTGGAATTAGGGAAAAAATTTGACCCATAAACTTCAAAGTTTCTATCTCTGGAGTTGCTCTTGCAGATAACACTCCTACAAGAAAACTAATGGCAACTTAAAGCAAGTTATAAAACTGCCTGCAAACTACATGCCTTTATACCTGAAAAGCGAGGCGTGCTGCTCAAGACAAATTGATCTGTTGGACAACCTAAACACAGGTTCTTGCACCACAAAACATAAAAACCTGAAAAAGAATCAGACCAGTGACCTGCCCAGTTGCTTTTTCAAATTCCCTGTAAAAGTATGACCTATTAACAGGAGAATTCTTCAAAATTTTTAAATATATGTTTTATAACATAGGTATTGACTTCAATTTCTCACATGCAAATTGTTGGTCTTTTTTTTTTTTTTAGATGAAGTTTTTCTTTTGGGGAAGGGTAGGGTGGATGCAGGGTAGTTAAAAAAAAAGCCCGCAATAGAATTCCGTGTTCTGAACCAGTATTATGAAAAGTAGGGGCAAGCACAAAAGTTCACAAACAGCTATGCAAGTGAAAAGATTCTCCAAGTCTTGATGCGTCATTTCTTTCTAAAGAAAATTGATTTTCTTTAACTTGTTTTCTCAGTCTCTGCTGTACCATCTCTACTGCAAGACATTTTAAGAATCCGTACTAGAACTAAAACAATACTAAACAATTATGCAGAGAATTAAACTGAAGAGGAAACGTCACTGTAAATGATGTTTGTAATTACATTCCTAAAATTAATAAGGGGGAGAAAAGTGTGGTGAGAGAACATGTGAAAATATACAGCTGAAAAAAGTAAAGTTAAAAAAATATTGAAAGGTATATAGATTAAAAAGTATAGCTGTTAGTAAACAATTAACTCTAAAGAAACTTAGAAGGTAGAAAACTTTAAAAAAAAAACAGGAGAAATGAGAAATACAATTTAGTAAGAGGAGAGATGAAGTTACAAAATAAATAAATTGAAAAATACATTCAACTATGTTGTATTTTTCACATGAGAGCATCTGGCATTTTTATTCATAGAAAATCCTTCTACAGATTCTAAAGTGCATAAACGCAAGGGTTTGTTTTTTTTTTATTTGCAGTGAAATATCAGTTGTTTCTTGCTTTTTCCAATATGTAAGCCTTCCTTCTGACCAGTCTTGATGAAAAGGAAATAGTACCCATTACCAAAATTGTGCTACCAGGCTTTGTAAATTAGACAGTAAGGACTGCAGAGCACGCCTCAGAGCAATGTTGAAAGAAAACATTGTGGTTGCTTTATCAACTTGGAACATCTTAACTCATGAAGGCGGAGATTCCATTACCTATTTTACATGGAGTAGCACCTTAATGAAGGAAATACTCCTATTAACTCTGGGGAGATTCACATCTGTGTTTAACGTGAAAAAGGAATCAGAATCCGATCCAGTGACTAAAATGGACCTAGATCCTAAAGGCAGCATAGAAATATCTGATCATTCAGATCATGTGTGTCCATCTAAGGTATAACAAAAGGTACAGTCTTTATAAAAAGAAGGAAAATGCACTCGATTCGTTTTACCAGAACTTAGTAACTGTAATTAACTTATATCTTACCTTTACATTTCCTACAGAGCTTTTTATCAATGCCAACAAGATGCTACTGATTTTTGTCCGGCTAAAACATATCTCACTCAAAGATAACTGGATGCAAGATGGCAAATGCTGAGACCTAAACATTTCCAGAGATCAAACTCTGCTATTGCCGTCTTTGAACTTGGAAGTTGAGCTGCTAATTTCAAAACTGGATACGGTCAACGGCACAAGGCTCAGCAGCATAACCTGCAGGGCTGACCATTGCTCTGGCTGCAAACAGCCAGAGGCTGAGCCCATGCTCAAATCCCTGCTCACAGGTCAGGGGGTTTTTGCACAGGCTGAATACCATGACAGAACTGCTCTCGGTCCGCTGGTAGAAAACCTCGGAATTTTACACAGATAATTACACTGGATAATCCCTCCTTTCCATTTTCTGCGCCATCGTAGCTTCATTAATGCGCTATTTTTGCAGTTTGCTCTGCAGCAACATGCAGTTGAGCTCCAGATGAGGCAGACAGGGTAAAAAAGCAGCAGAAATGCAGGAGTGAGCTGCTCATCCACTTGAAAAACCAAGCTAGCTCTACAAAACCACCTCAGATGTATCAATCACAGTCTGCCAAACTGAGATTACATCAACAATGTTCTGAAATCTGCAGAAAGATGCTGTAAGATTAACTTTTTAAACTTGTTCTTACCTATATAAACACTAGCAAAAGAAAATTGACACATTACTGTTTAGGTAGTAAGTTACAATTATTTTTAAAAGAATGCATACATATTATCCCCCAGTATCACTTATTATTTCACTATCAGTCTACCTAAAATGCAAATCATTCTATGGGAAATGTAAAGCGTGTGTGTATATAAATGTATTCAGATTTATGAATATAACAATTTTCTAAAAATAAATCAATATAAACTCCCTTTATGTAGCATCTAATTGCTTCCTATGCCTCTAGAAGACTTTTTTCCATATAAGTCTTATAAAAAACTAATAAAGTGTTGATCCTCTAGAAAAGTTTAGTTTTAAAAGATTTAAACAGTATGCAGCTGATTTTTTCAAGATGCTGTGGACACAGAAAAAAATATTCCACCTTATTCTTCAAGTTATACTGATACCGTATGTTGAAGGAGTTAATCTTATTTTACACAAGCCACAAACTTAATAATGGAACCAGAAATTTAAAACACATCATTATCATTAATCATGCAGCAGTAGATCTACTAAATCATTTTTGTATACATCAGTGAGATTAAACCGGCAACAGTTTATTATTTTGTGTTATTCTGAAGAAATTGCTTTCCATATTATATGGACTTCTTCAAATACCTACAAGGACTCAAAGCATGACCTGACTGTCCCATGGTGAGCGTACCAATGTTTCATATTTCCTGCTCTGTCAAGGTGACAGAGTCTATTGTTCCTCCTTGGGAGTCTGATCCACGGGACCGAAATCATTACTGTCAACAACGCACCAACTACCATCTAACTATGAAAATATAATACTCAATCCATTCTTAGGGGGAAACTGAAGGATTCTGATGAGTGAGAACTATAGGAAAAGAGAAGATACTTAAGCAAAGCTCCTGGGGCGATGCCACAACAAAACTGGGAATGAAAGACACCAAAGAAGTCCCCAGTAAGCTCACCGGAAAGTATATTTCCTTTTGCTGTCACTCAGCATTTTGGAGGTAGGACTGCCAGACTTCTTTATTATTAAGTGACAAGAAGCAGACACAGATTGCAAAGGTTGTAAGGCTGTTGATACTTTAACTTTTCACATGAGGAACTTCCATGTCAAACCAAGCCTATTTCTGATGTACATCATTTCAAACTGATTACAACCTGCAGAAAGCAAAAAAATGTCTCCTTCCAACCTGCACAACTTCTGCCCTCCTCCAGGAGGAAGGAAAGTGCCACCTCTACCCCATACACAGCCATACTGCAAAGCAGAATCACAAGTACCAACATCCACACTATTTACCTGCTCTTACGAGCGGAGGAAGGCTGCTTCCCACATGCACACAGAGTTGGTGACTCTAATTGCAGCCTCGTTACGGAGCTTCAGGGGAGGCGATATTTATATACAATATCACCGAGATTTTAAATTTTTGTCATCAAATGCTCTCACCTCAGAAACATATACTTGAAAAGGGATGGTAACAGAGAGAACTGTAAACTTCTCTATTTTTTTTCCTCAGATTAGTATTTTCTTTTTATTCCCATCCAGTTTCATATTATTTTTAGCCCCATCATTTTTCAAGATCTTCTACTTCCCATTACTACTGTGCTTTGCAAAACTGAAGTTAAAACCAATAAATAAAGCTTTCACTTCATCCTCTTTGATGCAGCCTTCTAATCTTGCAGTAGCAAGATAGAACACAACAAGCAACATCCGTCTGCAGAGATGTAGAATAACTGCATTGATTTACTAGTTAAAAATCCTGCTATTATGGAGTAAGTCAATCCCCCTGAAGGAAAAACTTACACAGAGAGACGCATAGATATCATAAATTTGCAACCTAGTTTAAAATTATGGAATTTATAATAGATTTGCCATTTATTTAGTGAGAGAACTTTTAAGAAAAAGGTATTTTTTTTCCATTACTGAAACAGAAATATCAACAGTGAAAACAAATACATCCTATATTAACTATAATATATTGATTGAAAATAATCAGGCAGATTACAAATTGTACACTAGACTATAAATATGAAAGGTATCTCAAAGTTCCATACTTACTTGGACCAATATTTACTCTTTTAAAACTCAGAATGATGTAGCAACCTGGAAAGTTTCCTGCTGAGTACTTCTTGATTTAAGGAAGCAAGATTATATATGGAGCAGACTGATAAAATCTTTTTATTTTAAGAGATATGAAAATCCTTTGGGGCTTGTTCCAGATCTGGATAATGTCCTTGACTGTAGTGTGTGTGGTGGACCCAAGTAAGGTATATAATATATACATAAGATATTTCATGAAGAAATATGCCAGCCCACAGGACAAAAATGTAAAAGCAAGCTATGCTATACAGAGAAAACAAATTGTACTTCATTTTTTTCAGATCGATTAACTAAATGTTAGTTTCTTGCTCTGAAATCTCATGCTTAAGTTTACATAATTTCTCCAGTTCAGAGATGCATATGTAATACAGTAGAAAAAGGACAGGCTGCCACCTCTTTTTAGAGGACTAAATAGAGAGCAAGGAAGACCTTTATTATCATTTAAATTATAACACATTTATATGATATTTTATTTATATTGGGCATTCTTACATTATTCAAACTTCAGCTTAAAATAAGCATCATTACTACACTCACTAACCATAGTGTTTAACTAGCCTGAGAAAAGCTTCAAAGCATGAAGCTATTAGGATATAGTTCTTTAATACAGATAGTGTACATGTAAAAAATAGAACATACACCCTGAAGAAACTGCAACATGGCTGTTTGATTTGGATCAATGAGCCTTAGCACGACAAGTTAGGTAAGTTGAACCAGTTCCAAATAATACATCGAATATATGGATTTTTTTAATTTTCTATCAACTCAAAGAGTATAGTCATACTTTTGAAAGTTAAGAAACTGCACAAGCCTTCACTAAACTATAGGAAATATCCACATATAAATGAATCCAGCAGCATAAGTATATAAAGATATTTAACAATTTGATTACCAAATGCTATAACATCTGTAAATATAGACTGAAGCACCTGGCATTTCCCAAAATAATTATATATAATTTGCAAGCAGTGGAAAATATTTACACAAAATTAGGTTGAAATGGTGGTGTGGTTTAAGATCATCTAATTTTTTCCTAACGTAACAAAGAAATACAGAGCTGATATTACAGTTAACTTTCAGGCAGGAAATCTGCTTAAGTGAACACAGAGGATGACACTTCACTTTAAGGTCATTCACTCTATAATCAAAATACAATCCTATTTCTTCTTTCATTGGAAAGAAATTCAGTTTATCCTACAACTTGAATTCCCAATAACTACATTTCCTTACTTGCTGTAAGAGGTAACTATTGTGTATAAAGATATAAACACCTATACTTCACAGTGTAAAAGTCCTAGTATCTCTTCAGGAACCACGCCAAACTATCCACCTCCAAACTGCAGCAGTTTTGACGATACGCCAAAAACAGTTTGAAATATGACACAATAATTACCAGTAAAAAAGCAAAAGGCTGTGGGTTAGGACACAGAGGCCAAGGGAAGACACGGTGGGGGATTTAAAACCCACCGCAGATCTAGTTTGTCCAGTTAGCAAATACCCGACTGGACATTCTCATAGGCTACTCACCTCACAGTTCACATTGAGTATTTCCAATTAAATAGGATTTGGCCCAACTGCAGGACCTGTTTCTATATATGACTGATGCTCTCTGTGATGGGAAAGAAGGCTACAGGACATTTCAGTCTGCAAGGACCTTGAGATTCTGTCCTCCTTCACCTCCTCACTGGAGGACAACTTGCTCTCTGTAGCTTATTTCTATCCTTTTTTTTTTTTTCTTTCTTTCTCTCACAGATGGGCAAGACTTCCTGAAGCACAGAAACCCCTCTGGATCCAGGGCTACATTAGAGGCAGATTAGACCAGCTCTGTAGAACTGACAATTAGAAACGCCAGATCCTCTCTGATTTGTCTGACAAAACCTTCCCCAGGTCAGCTCTGGTGTCTCACCTCTCTCACTCTCTCTCTCAGCCCCCCGGCTTCACCCTCCTGCAGAATCCAGTCAGGCTGACACCCTGGTCCGTATCACCTCACAGCCTTCCCAAACAGTTCGGTAGAACACTCCTGATCATCCACCATGACCTAACAACTGATCCATTGGCCCAGCAGGCAACACCCTTTGAGACCCAGCTTGATGTTTTCCAGCTGGGAAGGGAGGAGCAGAAGTGAAGGGAGACAGTGCCTGGAGGCCACCCCTGTCTTCTGCAACCTCAACAGCCTAAAATCCAATTTGCTGTTTCTCTTGCAGCCAAAACACACTAGGAAACTTAGAATTCCAAAACAAATGAGATGGTGTGAAAAGAGCATTTTTCCTTCCCCTTTCACAGAAGAAACACGTCTCTCAAATAAGCACTTCATTTAGTAACTAATTCTACCCTCTCATGCGCTTATATATTTTGAAGATCATAAGTTTTGATTTGTCTTTTTTTAACTAAAACTGAAGAGCCTTATTATAAATGATAAGGATGGAAAAATCCTTTTTCTTGAATTCTTTCAAAAGGCTATGAATTATATATTTCTTATTCTTTAATTATGTGAATTAAGACTTCAGTAATGTACATTGTCATTGAAAACCTTTTGAGGATCTGGCATCTTTTATCTTTGTTAATTAATAGATCTTTTCAAAAATAAAGAACTATGCACAGATACTAAAGCAACAGTCTATGGCCCTTTTTCTTTATTTGAGAGCCAAATACTTTCTGACCACCCAAAGTACATTTTCTTTCCCTCCATTGTTTGTTATCAATCCTTGACACAGCTGAGACTTGAGGCAGAGATTTTCAAAATGCCGCCTAGGGGATTTAAATTAGGATTATTTTTCTAAATCTTCGTTTTCTCCTTTCAATGAGTACCCTCAGCCTCTACCCCATCTATTTTCTATTCCGCATTAACAGATTAGATTTCAGAATTCCCTCTGGGTTCAAGACAACAAGACACTACATCTCAATTCACAATGTTGAAGTTTTAGAACTGTGGAAGTTGGGAGGAAGTACTGAAACCACCAGCTAACAATGCTGCCTAGCACTGCCCCTTACTCGGGATCAGGAGGACCCTCACATGCTTGAGTTATGCTTATTAGGAAAAGCATACAAGCATATGCTTAAGCTTAAGCACTCCCAGTTAAGCTGGAGTTTAAATAAACAAAGATGGTTTCCTGATTTGGTGCCCAAAGGGAATATTTGCAATATGCGTAACCCTACAGATGCAGATGAGTGCAAAGTGGGATTTTGTATGTGAACCTTGTCACTTTTCTGTGATTCAGATCAATGAGGATTATTCATCTATATAACTTTTTAAAATTGCACTCATTTGCCACTTTGGGCACTTAAATAACTTAAGGGAAATGGACACTTTCCAGTAATTTCAGTCATTGAGAGTACTCAGCATTAAAAGACATTCTTTGGCTGTTATAATTCTTCCAAACGCACTGCTAATGGTTTTGGTTGTCAGTGTGGTCCTTGTCCAGAGGAGAAAAGGAGAGGATGAAGCTCGGTTATCTTATGAAGGTAATTTTCCAGCCCATTTTTATTTATTTCAAACAGTAACCAAAAAAAATTTACTTTTATTTATTTACTAGCTCCAGTATAGCAGCTTATTTTCTACCAACCCTTTATTAATTTAGGTGTTTCTCAGTTTGTCAAACACACAACACTGAAACTTCTTTTTAGAGAGAGATTGCCTTCACAATCATAGAATGGGTTGGATGGCACTTTTAAATGTCAACTAGTTCAACTCCCCTGCATGAGCAAGGACATTTTTTAACTACAACAGGTTGCTCAGAGCCCCATCCAACTTGACCTTGAAGAGTTCCAGGGATGGAGCATCTACCATCTCTCTGGGCAGCCTGTTCCAGTGTTTAAGCACACTCACTGTAACATAGTTCTTTCTTATCTCAAAGTCTAAATCTACGCTCTTTTAGTTTAAAACCATTACCCCTTGTCCTATCACAACAGGTCCTGCTAAAAAGTCTGTCCATATCTTTCTTATAGGCTTCTTAAGTACTGAAAGGCCACAACAAGCTTTTCCCAGAGCCTGATCCTTCTCGTCTCCAGGCTGAACAACGACGACTCTGTCAGCCTTCCCTCATAGGAGAGGTGTTCCATACTTCTGATCATTTTTGTGGCCTCCCTCTGGACCTGCTTCAACAGGTCTATGTCTTTCCTGTACTAAGGACTCCAGAGCTGGACACAGTATTTCGTATGAGATCTCACCAGAAGGGAGAAGAGGGAAAGAATGACCTCTTTCAACGTGCTGGCCACACTTTTTTTGATGTAGCCCAGGATATGGTTGGCCTTTTGGGCTGCAAGCGCACATTGCTAGCTGACGTCCATCTTTTCATCCACCGGTATCCCCAAGTCCTTCTCTGTAGGGCTGCTTTCAATCCCTTCATCCCCCAGACTGCATTCCTACCTGGAATTGCCCCAACCCGGGTGCAGAACCTTACACTTGGCCTTGTTGACTATCATGAAGTTCACAGGGGTCTACTTCTCAAGCTTGTCTAGTTCCCTCTGGATGGCATTGCATCCCTCAGGCATGGCAACTGCGCCATTCAGCTTGGTACCATCTGCCAAGTCGCTGAGGGAGCATTCATTCCCGCTGTCTATGTCACTGGTGAAGATATTAAACAGCACTGGTACCAGTATAGGTGTACTTTGGGGCAGGTGAGTGTGAAGTACTGTGTAAACACGGAGAGGACTCCATATACCGCTGAGAATCTGAGGCATTCTCTGAAGTAGACAAAATGCTGACATTTCCCCAAGATGAGAAAAAAATCCTGTTGTGGGAATAAGAAGATTCTTGATACAAAACCAAGCTGAGACTGCCAGAGGTTGCCATTTTCAGTGGCATCTCAGGAATGATAATTGCCTTTCTTTCAGACATGGTTCGAGAGGAAATCACTTTGTCCATCAGCTGGGGTTTATATTTGTAATTATTGATACAAGCCACTTTTTGTTGCATTTGTCATTGCTTACTATATGGCTTAATATGACGTACAATCTTCTACACTGATAAGTATACAACATATAAAGCTTTACTTTCAAAGTCTGCAGCGAAAATCCGGTGAATCTTATTCTGCTGTGAGTAAATGATAATTTTTAAAAGGAGATATATAAAACAAATAACGTAATTTCAAAGTAAGCAGATTTATTTGATTTTTGTATGTCTCTGATTCATAGCCTTCATATTACAGAAGGTTGCAGATTAATTATAGAAGCTATTAATTTGGTCAATTAAGTGAAAAGAAAAAAAAACCAACAACGTTATTGAGAAAAGGGGCCAGAGATTTGAAAAAGCTTTTTTCTATGGTTGTGGTACCTTGGAAGAAAAGAAGGAAAAGATATGACCCATGGGAGAGAAAAATCACAGCAGGTTGTAATGTATACTGTTATTAGTATGACATTTACTGGCATTTCACTCATATTTGAATTTTTCACCATTTGCCCTTGCCCTCTCTTATAAGAATGACTGCCAGTCCTACTAGTGCAATTTTCTAGCTCTGGAATGTGCAATTATATTTTGACACACATCCCTGATTCTTCTAATTATTATTATTTTTTTCTAATTGGATGAATTTCTAATAAAACCTAAAACTAATGGTTTATAACCGTGCATGGTTTGTAGCTGATTGGATACCATAGGTGATCAATATTTTTAATAATCTTGGCTATATTTGCATGCCACCATTTTATACAATTAAATATAAAATGAAAGAAATGAAACCCACAAATCTCAGTCAATTACTGAAGCCGATTATCTAGTTTCAAAGAGAATGGGCCAGATGCTCAGCTAATTTAAATCAGCCCAGCTCACTCATATTTACATCAAGTCAAGAGTCTGCCTCAGTATTTTAAATCCCTTTATCTCCAGTATATAAAATATATAGAAACAGCTTTATGTGACAAAAACTGTTCTTGTATGATTGCTAATTATATGAGAGGTTGCAGTGTGTGGCAATGTATACACTATACAGTAAAGAAAACCTGGCTCCTTATTTTTATCATTTAAATATCAAAATAAATATTATTGTACATATATTATCAACACTCATTTTAGGATCATTTATCATCAGGATGAAAAGTGCAAGTTTACCAGGAATTACTGCTTTTTCAAATAGGATATCTCAAATGTGTAAGATAAATTTGTTAAAGAAAATACTAAAACCTTCAAGGAATGTTTAAGAGCTCTCCTTAAAAGCCTAATTGTTCCCTTCAGAGACATTATAAACTATTGAGTAAATACTTATTTATAGACTTTTTAATTGGTGGATTACATTAACAGATATTAAGATATATTTTGATGGCAAACGTATTGACCTTATGGAGTCCAATGTCTCCTTATATTTAGCATATTTACTGGCAGAAAATTCTATAATTCTAATTACTAGTGAAATTGATTTTTACAACTTCTGCAAGATTGAGTTCACATATATTTAAAGAAAATATTGGCAAACTGTGTCTTTTCCCTAAGAAACCATCAGGGACAGTAGCATTTCAGTCCTATTTTCAGCAGTCCCCAAGCATTCAGAAGCTCAGCTCTTTATTTTATCCTTAATCTCTGAATTAAAGCACAATAATAATAATCTATATCACCAAGTGAATTCATCCCTTTTGGAGTAAGATGAGGAGGGAAATCTGTCATTTTAAAAGAGGGCAGTGGAAGCCTGGAGCTAAGACTGCAGACCCACATCGTAAAATGTGACAACTCCTTCACCAGTTTTAACCCGCTCATAACTGAAGAACGGATAATGACACTAGTCAATGTATGAAGGAAGACACGGACAAGTTAAGAAGTTCAGGGAGAGGAAATCCCAACAACTTCAACAGCAAAAACTTCAGCACGCAAATAACCGCATAGCCTGGGGTGGGAAACACACTTTTTCCTCCTTGTAGTGCGTTTTGAGGGGTTTGTGCTCTATTGCTTTGCCTTTTTTTTTTTTTTTTTCCAGTGACTCTATCAACAATTTTCTGTATGGGAAGCCCCTTTAGTAATTAATTGTACTTTGGTGAAGAACAACTAGGGAATTGGCAATGAAGTGCCATTAGAGGAAAGGTCTTTTTATTACTGTGCTACAAGAGACGAAAGCAGTACAATTTGGCAGATCATCGAGTATCTGTATTTCTCAGATCTCTGTGTGGTTGCTAGATAAAATTCTCCCCTGGCAAGAGGGCTGCGAGGTTAAATTTACTTTTGCAGAGGAGAGGAAAAAAAAAGATTATATTGATAAGCTCCTGGGAAGGGGAGACCCCACTGTAAGCAGGAAAAGTGATAAATATCATAGATGAGCGGGCAGTAGGTTCCCAGAAAGTTCATAGAAAAGTTTGCAGATCAGTGGATTTTGCTGCTTTTCAACAAGGTTAAGTTTATAAAAGGCATGCTTGAACAGGTTCCACTAGCAAGCAGTTGCTGAAAATTAAAGCCCTGATCCCCAACTTGTAGCCTTTCCTCTGTAGGAGTAAGCACAAGCAGTAGAGATTATTGAACTGGATAACAAGACCTAAACGCGTTGCTCCCTCCCAGACACGATAAGTATTATGCATCGTTGTCAAAAAGCCTGAATAGAAGACCTTGTCATGGCAGTATAAATCCCGTGTCTGTACTGCTCTCAGGAAATTCTTGAGCACAAAACTTGTGTGGCAAGTTGCTATATACAAGAAAGATGGCTGGTTACACAGCCACCGAGCTATTGCCAGCAAACTTGAAAATCAACTGGGCTTGCCAGTGGGGGTAGCAGCTGTACTTCGCAACACCTCCTGTAACTGAGAAATAGTGGAAATAGTAGGGAAGGGAGCAGCAGGATGACAAAGCGCACTAACGAAGGCACCGCTTACTCACGCAGCCACCAGGGCAAGGCAGGAGTCTTGAGCCTGCCAGGCTTGCTCCCGACATCGGGTGACTGCGTGCCCACAGCCAGATCATTGTGATTCCCAATGCTTCCATTTCCCTTCTTTTTCATCCCCTCCTCATACTAAGCACCAAGTGAAGAGTAATATCAAAAATCATCAGACAACTTGCGGTCTGCATCTCGCCTTCCTCTTAGACCTTGACCACTTTCCGAAAGCCAGAAAACAGAAACGGAAGCGTCTCACCACCAGCTTTCACAGCTGCTGGCACCCGGAGCCAGAAACAGGAGCTAACTTTGTTGAAGTCTGAGCAACAATTTGGATGACACAAATGCCTCCCCTTGTTTTGGTTTGTTTGTTTTTTCCCCTAAGGTGAGTGTAGGTAATTTTTTGAGTTACAAGACATCCATATAAAACATTTAGAACCTGAATCCTGTGCATATACATCATAGGTATGACATATGCCATGTATGTGCCATACATAAGCATACATTATCTTTCCACATGCCAAAGAGCAAAATAAGTAGGCAATCTGTAAAAGCCATGTTTTACACACGGACAGATGTAGTTTCTATGAACTAAGGGGATAACCTGTTTTATAAAGAGACATACTCCAGAAAGCCACATTTTCCACCAAGCCTATATAAGAGACTATAGAATTCATCAACCGGTTGCTTATAGGGCGATAAAGAAAAACACAGCCACAGAGGAGAAAGAAATGTGAGCACGCAAAGGCAGAGATTTGCAATTAAAAAGGCGGGAGAGCAGTTAGAGGTAGAGAAGACAGATCTTCAAACAAGGTGAAGATTTCATTTCCATTTATTGTCACATAATATCTTTTCATTAACTTTAGGAAGCAGCAAGTGTTGAAAATATTTGTCTTACAAGTTGCCGATGCTACAAATTTTACAAATTTCTGTATTTTTTTCTGTTTGTTGGGGGTTTTTTTTGTCTTTTTTTTGTTTCCCCCACCTCCCTCCCTCAAGGGCTAGTTATAAAACCTCTGGGGTTTTGATAAATACTTCCAAATGTGCTTTCTACAAGATGCTATTAACATGCTGAGAGCTTCTGGAAGAAAACCAGCATTAAGAGAAACAAATAAATAGGATCAATCCCCAGCAAAAAAAACCCCGAAGAATTTAACAAAGACATGGATGCATCACTGAGGAAATGAAGAGAGTACCTTATGCCAAGCTGTTACCTTCTGCTGTTTGATATTGCTGCGGTTGTACAGCCTCAACCCACCATTACAGCAACTTTCCCTACTTTGCTTTTTCCTTTCTTCCTTACAATTATCAAAAAAGCATCCATACGTGTCTTTCCAAATGCCAGCATAACTTGTGTGTTTACCATTGCATTGCAAATAAAATAAAAAAAATATAAATGTGACAATCAGGAGTTATTTTCCTTGCATCAAAATCGGACTGCTTGAGCAAGTCATTTCACTTGGCTTCCCCTTTCCATTCTTTTTCAAAATTGTTTATTTTACGAACTGTTCGGTACCAAAGGGATGAAGGACACTTGAGAAATGATCTCATCTAGAGATTGGTATATGCGTTCTGATTCAAATGTAATTGCTAATAGCCAAAATCACTGAAAGAGTCCTATTTTGTCCATCTACATTCTAGTGTACACTGGCATATTAAATGAAAGAAATGCCTTTAAAGAATAGGCAAAATTCAACAGCAGGCAAATTTTAAAGTCATAGGTACTCAAATTTTTGTTCTGTTAAAAATTCAAGATTACTTTGAATCCCTCTGTGTTACTTTGGTTACATCTTTCTCTACTACTTAGTTCCTAGTGGCAAGTGAAAGAAAAACTAAGCTCTCTTCCGTTTAGATGCCACAGCATTTATACAATAAAACTGAAGTAGCATTTCTGCACTGACGACCTTGAAATGCAAGCCCTTTAGTTTTCTCCTCTTTCACTTGGATTTTGGAGGAAGGACATGGACAAGGCCCATGGAGTGAAAGCATCCCATCTCCTACCACTGAAGAAGTAGTAAAGTATGCTGTTTGCTTAAGGACAGTGCATGCTGCACTTCCAAGAATGAGAAAAATCCCCTGTGGGTAGTGCATACATTTTTTATAGTTTTCTGAAGAACTAGTGATACACTGGTAAAAAATATCAGCCAAAAGCCCGCCCACTGATGTGCTGCTTCTGACACGTTGCAGGTGTTGCACAAAGGCTGCCTTCCCATCCCTCAGCGCTCATTGCTAATGTTTTCTGATATTCTGCTGGGAAAAAAAAAAAAAGGAAAATGAAAAGCAAACAGGAGTGCTAGATTGAAAAAGACAACATCCTTCTAAAAGTAGTATTTAATGTAACACTGCTTGCTGCTTAACTTTCTGCACCGTTTCCAGCAGGCACCGTTCATCGGCTCTGAGCACTTAGGCGTGCAGTTGTCCCACCGGAGGGGATAGAGCTGCTTCAACATGATAAATTCTTTTAAAGGCAAGTATAAACAACCTTTGATTCATATACACTAAAACTTGTTATAAGTAACGAATGATTTAGATGGAACACATTTAGCACTGTCTCAGAATGAACATTTATTACAAACATACCACCACAGCCGAAGCGGTGGCAGATAGCACACCATCAATCAGAGCAGACCACCAAAACAAATTGTGCCTCATAAACTACTTTAATATGTCGCCGAGCTTCCAAATATACATCGCTGATCCATTTGTTACAAAGCCGAAACTACTTTTTCACCGACAAGTCAATGACATTTGGTATTTTCCTTTATAGGTGATATCACAATGAATCTAAGGACTCTATTCACCCAAAATTAGGTTCCTGCGAGCGCTGGCCTTTCGTGCCTCTCAGGGTTACACAACTCAGCACACACGGATCTCGGTAATGACGCCTGTCTAAAAAGACCCATTTGCCAATGCACTCTGTCTGTATACTTAAGCAGCATCTTGCTAACTATTTCAAGTACTCAAGCTGCAGTTCCCTCTATACCCATGCAAAATTTATGGCCCATACTGATAAGAGAAGGCAGCAGCACAGTAGCAGTTTTAAAGGGCATATGTTACATGCTGGAGAACAGATTTTTCAAGTCATTGTGAACAAGTGATTGAGGAAGGTGCTTCTACTTCCTCTCTTTCAGTATCAGCCGAAATGCTTATGAAATAGTTCTGCAACAGAACAGCAAAAAAATTAACTCTTCATATATTTTGTTTAATTGTCTGCACAGGCTTAAAGCTTCTTCTGCATTTCTCTAAGATCAGTGTTAAAGCATAGTTGATACGCAAAATAGTTTCTTTTCCAGTCTGAGGGTTAATCAAACACAGAGCAAACCACAAAAACGAATGCTTCATTCTCTAACTCAATGTCCTACTAGCAGCGCAAATGATGCAGAAATCACAACTTGAACTTAAGAAATACATCTGAAAGCTGCAAATAGAGTCAAGTTGAGAACACACATAGATTTCAACCAGTTCTTAAGAAACCTGCATCAGAACAAAATTGGGCAATGCAAGGGATTAAGAAAGTAAGAGTCTCATTTTTCAATAGATTTGCAAAAATCTGTAATATGTTTCCTAGTCAAACTTATCTCCTCGTCCCTCAAACAGGACAGGAACATATCCAGTTCCCATAAAGTTTACATTAAACAGCCTTAAGGAGTTTCCAACTGCATTCCATAAATTCAGGATGCTGGAATAATGAACTATGTGGTTTGATTTTTCCCCAGTGTACACTAGATACCCTTTTGCCACTCTGCAAACCACTGCTGTAGTAGGAAAGCACATCAACAGGGAACACGTCTCAGCCAAAACAACCGTAAGAGATGCGTGTGGGCTGCTAGCTGTGCTGGGTAAGGCACCGGCACAGGCTGCACTGGGCTACGTCAGGCAAAATGCAAACGTTTTCTAAGTTGGTACCAGTGTTACTGCGCAACAAGTATATATTACAAACCACTTTCAACCCAGACGTTTTCCTACAAATTCTCATTTTGCACTTTAAACACAATTATTCACAAAGACCTTACCAGCTGTTTCTCCTGAACTGAGCCTCATAACTATCTGAAATTTTAAAGATGTTTGTAGATTTTTTTCAGCCGTCCTTGAAACTCAGTGAAACCCCATGCCCATTCGGTTTTAAGTACCACATGTTACCATTTAAGCACTGTATGTGATGTGTCATTGATCTGCATGTTAACAGTCCATTGAAATCAATGGCACGTTCAGCGTAAAAATCAATGGTAGGGTATAAACCTAAGTAAGTATTCTACACACAGAACTCTGCAATGCCACCTTGATTTCAGTCGTTTGTATGTGGCTACTCAAGATAGAATATTTATATTTATTAATATAATACTAGTGCAAAGAAGACAAGCAAACTGATAAAATTAATGGCGAGTACAGTGGCGCTGGCAGTATGAATAGTGTAATTAATTAATCAGAACACTTCTAACACTTTTAGAGGATATTATAGAAATAAAATTAAAAAAGACAAGCCATTACGATTTTCCTAAGTATGCGGTAATAGTTCTGTATATCCTAGATTTATGCCAAAGCCACCACAGAAGTAAAAACTAGCTGACAGCTATTACGACGACTGAAGATTTCTGTAACATATTGAGACTCAAGAACACGCTCATTCGGAACATGACAAGCCACTGTGAAAATTTTGGGTGGTAAAGCACAAAAGAACCCTAGCTGGCCAAACAGCTCAAGAATCTGTCTGTCCACATTGCACTTGAAAGTCATTGCCAGCTATGTGGACGTTAACCGAAAGCATCCCCAGTGGGCAGCCCTAGCAACTCTGCTTAAACAATAGGCTTCATTATCAACTCGGAGCTGCACTGGAAACCACTTGGCAGACAGTGGGAGTGCACACAGTCCCCCTGGTTCAAAAGGAACATAATATGTCATGACTTAATAGTGTTTGATTTCTCCCTAGTGTTTTTTAAGGCTTAGAGAGTTGACCTCCTTCCTCCCGTGGTGCTTGACTGTTGACATCTCAATGTTCTTTCTTGATTAACCAAACCTCACCCTCTACTTTATTTCTTAAACTAGGTTTTTCAATGAGTGCTATTGTTGCTTCGGTGAAAGAAAAAATAAAAAAGAAGAAGAAAAAGAAGAATTGGACAAGACAGCTACATAGAACATTTAGTGAGATAGGGGGCTAAAATCCCAGACCAGGCTTGGCAGCTGTGATAATGATGTATAATTTAATTGAAGCTATACTGTGATCCTCAAAAGGACTTCAGACCTTTTCCCATGTTTATGTATTATTCAGGCTAATGGCAACCCTGAAATAGAAAAAGCTTCTTATCTCTTAAAACTTTTATTGCAGCGAGTTCAAAATGCACAAAGCTGAGTGCTGGTCTGTGTGTTTTAATGCAAAGTGAAAGGATGCCGTCCTCAGCCTGTTTTAGCATCGCTGTCTTGGCAAAGATACAGATGTGATTGGCTGCCTTAGAAACCAGGGATGCAACGGCATGCACGAGAAGTCTAAAGCGTTAAGTTATTTCTTGAACTTAGAACCTCTTAGCTCTATCTGGCCGTTATTTGTTTTCGCTTTTTTTGCATACAAGTTCATATACAAAATACAAATCCCAGTAGACAAGACAAAAATCGATAGCGATCAATACAAATGGCATGTCCTTTGCATTTGGAGCAACTTAACTGACAGTTCTTGCTGCACCTTTAACACTGTTACAAAAACCTCTATCTACAGGGGTTTTGAACATTATCAGGATAATTCATTAAAGGATGATGAGCTGCTTATTAGCAGTTGTGTGAATTGATATAAATTCATTCTGTAGACCAAGTAGCAAAAAGGACCAATCTTGAAGTTGGTCATCAGCCTGTGCGCAACTTAAGACGTGCAGAGGAACAGAGGAATAAATCAGGAATGTTCATAGGAAGCTTTTTGCTTCCAGTCATTATTTATATCATAATGCAAAATTGGAACCCAACGTAACATTCTACACATGCACATGCCCACCGAAGAAAAATAGTACGAAGATAATAAAATCACGTAATCCCAAACAACAATGCCTGTCGGAGATGCTGGTGACAATGTCATAAAGGATTCTTAAATTATTTTTCTTTCTAAACACATAGCAAAATATCACCCTGTGGTGACTGTCTACAGCTTTTCTGATGATCGATGAATCATATAGATCATCTCGCGATCTTCCCCAATACGCAAAGACAATGTAAGTGCCGTGAAACATCAGTCACTGCTGTATTTCTGCTGAAGAGATTATGAACAGATACATTTAGAGCTAGCAACTGCCCTTGCCATGAATCAAAAATGTGTACTGCTAAACTGATTTAGGGCCTCAAACTACATTATCTGTAAAATGAAATTACCATGTTCATTGTTTGGAAAGGGAATTGAAAAGACCAACACAGATCAAGTAAATTTGCATGCATAATACATTATAGTAGCCTGTGTGCTCAACACATCTCACTTTCTCTACATAAGCTGTACTTTTTTAGAGCACATGAAAGCTTTTTTAACATAGTCTTTGTTTAACTAGGCTTTAAGCAAGTTTATGAAGTAGCTACAAACACCAGAGAACACATGAAAGACAACGCATTGTTTGTAACGTGAAGGGTACAAAAACTCTTACTAATTACTGTGTTCCCTTTCAGATTAAAGAGCAATAATATACCATCAAAGGGCACCAGAAAGGAAATTAGTCGGGATGCTGAGCCATATTTTCCAAAGAATATAAATTAAGCAAAACATGTTGCCAGGAGCAAAAATGTGTCTACACATTCCTCACAGTCTGCAATATTCTATCTATCTCTACAGGAATAATTCAAGGTAACAGTTCTTAATAGTAATATTCTACCATTTAAACACAGTGAAAAAGCTATTAAAGCTGACTGAAACAAATCAAGAACTCTCTGATAAATAACTTCTATAGACAACCATTCGTAAAATGCCTCTCAAAAATGAGAAGACAATTGACAAGTAGAAGAAGCTGTGCACTAAACATGAAGATCAAAAGGAGGAAAAGAGGAGAGACAGCATAACCAACGTGCAGATATAAAAATGCCAGTCACTGGTACTCAGGAGCTGTAATGCAGAACAGGCTCTTAAGGAGCTCAAGGAGTAAAATTCCATTAATTTAGATTTTGAAATATAAATTATGCTGCTTACTGTAGAAAGAGTAAAGCGAGACCATGTTAAAAATTTTCTCATGTTCACCGTAATAAAATCTACACATTAAAAAAATTTACAAAATTAGAAGTAGAGACAGCACATGTTCCTCCTAACATACAAATAGGTTGAAGTATTAATATTTGTATTTATTATCCAAGAGACTTCTTTTCTCAGAGTACAAAAAGCTGTCTTTGACCCGATATCCCGCGGAACGTCTCTATCTACACACACAGTGCCAGAAGGCTCCACCAGCAACTTTAGGGAAGTTACCTTCATAACTTTACTGCAACTTCAACTTCCACAACCCTCTTCACTAAAGATATTTTTTTCCTTTAAAACACAGAATGCAACAGCTTGAAGGAATTAAGTAAGGTTGGGTTTTTTTTTTTAATGTCTCCTCCTATTTCCCTTCTGCTGCTCTTCAACATTCCAAAGCTGAAGTTTCCAACTTAAAAAAAAAAAAGTTTCTGCAAAGCAGAGTCACTCTTCACTTTGTTCCACAGTGACTACAAACAGAAAGAACCTTTTTCACGTTTCAAGATTGTCACTTTTTTAAAGTAGAAACCAAAGAGTCCAGCAGGGGAGAAAAAAATTAAAAATGTGAAAACTGACTGCTGTCCAGATTTTTAATGAACTCTTTACCCCTTACCTTGTTCTGTAACCTTCAATTAAGTATGTATTTTTTTCTTTTTTTTTAATTAAACATCTATTCATATTCTAAGCTTCATGATATCTTTGAAATTATTTTACACATAAATTTAAAACTATCGAATTAAGTAATTCCTGCCACCGGAGCAGACAGCAATTCATTAAAACGTGTTCTGGCCTAGTGTACGAACCCACATCAAGTCCACGGATAATCAAACGGACGGACAATCACAGCTCATTTAGAGCAGCCGCAGAACGATGGAGAGCAAACAAGGACTGTAAAGAAATTCTCAGGCTTTATCAAAAACAGTAGCAGCATGAAAACACCTTAACTAGTGGGAAATACTTTACAACAGCAGTGACTGCCATCAGTGTGACTTTTTTGGTTTTTTTCTTCCGCCTTCATCAGCCTCAGGACTTTTCCATTCTCTCATCTTCAGATCAGTGTTTTCCCAGCTGCCTAGATCTGTCATTAGACTTGTATTACCTGGTGAGAACTGCCATGATTATCAAACAAGTGATATTACAGCTAAGACTCAGAAGTAGATTCTCCTCTCCTTTAAAGTGGCATAATTCCATAAATTTCAGTGGAATTACTCTCGCGTAGAAGAAGCACAAGAAAGACGCTGAGTACGTTCCAGTTACTGCTACCAGGCACACCTCAATATACAGCACAACGTAATAGTTCTTCTCAAGTGCAAGAAATAAGACACAATCTTATAACTGCAGCAGACTCTTAACCAGGAGCATTCCCCAAGGGCTATGTTCTCTACGGCACACTAATATTTAAACAGATTTGGTATCCCAATTGCTTTCCAGAAGGAGTGCTGAACATAATGAGTGAAGAACAGGCTCTCCCTGCATCTTTTCAGGATATAAAAGAAATTCAGAAAAGTATCGATAGTTTCTCAAAGTAAGCACTAATTATACTAAAGCATGGCAACGAGACACCAATTTCCAGTGTGTAATATTTAAATATATAATTGAAGAATGCGTTTTTAGATACTCAACCTAAAACTTGTTTATTGTCATTATCTGAACGTGTCAGACATGGGCTTTCACTCACCCATTTCTACACTTCCTTTCTCTAATAGGTTTAACGACCTTTTTACTTCACAGAAGAAGAAATTTAGTGACACTAATTGCAGGAAAGTCATCCTCAAATTTTTCATAATTGAGTATTTTCTCGTTTTCAGAATAATTTTGTGGCTTTTCCTAATTTCCTCTGTTTTTTCTGTATCAAATATTACACACCCCTCCACTTCTTCTCTCAATAAGGCAGTATGCAGGGAGCAAACCATTTGCTCTTTTACTCCCACGTACAGAGCTAAGGATCCCTTTTACTTGCTTTTCCACCGTCAGTACAACGGACCTATAGCTAGGCAGCAATCTCAGGCAGTGTGTGAAACCTGCAGTTTTTCTCTCTAAATTTTCAAACCAAATCAAATACACTTTTTAAAGAACACATGAAATCCAGCCAGTGGAAAGTTAATCATGAACTAAAGCAACAGGTGGTGTTAATGTGAGCATTGTCATATATCCTTATCCAGCATCCTCCCTGGGAAAGACAGTGAAGAATAAGAGTTTGCTGCTCCTTTGTGCCACTGTAGCCATGCCCATGCTTGGAACTGCAGTGGGAATTGCACCGGTCACACATCACATGAGCACAGAAATCACACACGTGCCCATGCCTGAAGGGAAATCGGGAGGCCACAAAGACAATTGATATTCAGAAGACACAGAAGCCCAGAGGAAAGTGGGCTTAGTGGACTTCGTCACATCAAACCCTTTATTGTTGTGAAGGTTGAGAATCCTTATCTCTGGCAGCCTCTGCTGAGTGATCGGCATCTCTAGAAACAGAACGGAATTTTGTCCCCCTCTCATTTTTTCCCATTCCTTAACTTCCTTTATGCAAGGAAACACAGTGATGAAAAAACACTGGTTTTGAGGGAAAAATCTTAAGAATGATAAAAACTTTTTGATGTTTCTGAATTACTGCAGTTCACTTCTTTGTGCAATACACATATGCAACCATCCATTTGTTTTACCATTCAGCTAGCATAAGAGGATGAAGTTTCAAAACTGGTAGGATAAGAGCTAACATAACACAATTTAGCCAAGAACAAGACTTTATGATTCAGATATAGATGACTGAAAAGTAATTTCTATTGGAGGTGTTGTCATTATTGAACAGCAGCTCTAAAACATCAAAATCTTTCCGTCGCTGGCAACTTGAGTATCGTTTATGAAAACTAAATCACCTGTAAAAACATCCTGTCTGCTCCCTCCCCAAGTGTGAATGGACTAAACAAAGAAGTTTTTAGCAATAACTCTTGAAAGAAGTAATGTAGTCTAAATACTCTTTAGATCATGCTTTGTAGTAAAAAATCAATAGTGTTTAACTGATGAACATCATTATCTTTCACAATTCCTAACAAGGAAAGCCTAAACAACTTTTTCTCAGACACTGATATGTGTGTAAGACCATTCATCATTTTGAAAGAGCACATCTGATCTGTGCTCTTTCAACTTTTAACAGGCAATTTACATTAGTTCATTTCGCTTGTGGACCAAAGTAAGAGGGTTTGCTTGTGCTTGCTAGTTTTCTAATGTCAATGATGCTTTACGGTGGTTCTAAAATCTGTTTTATGGGAAAAAAAATAAAATGCAAATAACCAAAGGAGAGGGTTATGTATATATATGGGGGTGAAGAGTATTTAAATATTCCTTCTGTTTTATAAATATTTGATCAACATACTTTTTAATATTGTAGCAAACATTTCAAGCAAGGCTCCGAGCACAGCATGTGGACACAGGATTCAAAGAAAGGTGCCACCTTATTAAAACTTTTTTTTTTTTTTCCTCATTTCTTTCTTCTCTTCTGGATAATCCACAGGTGCAGGGTGAAGTTGTGTAACAGTCTGAACTAGCCATTATCGAGCCACGACCACAATCTCTGCTCTTGAGATCATACCCTCTTGTATACTAGGTTTTCCTTAAACTGACAGTGTGCAAATCAAGCTAGGTCATCAGCTAGAAGAACGCTGTTCTCTCTTTTATGTGGCTACTTGCTGGTTGGATCAGCTCCCTGAGTCCGGGTGCCCGCAGATGTGCACAAGCACCAGCACTAGCGGAAGAGGTGGAGGGAGACCCTGCAGCCAGAACTAGTAGGGGTTGTAGGAGCCTGTGGCTCAGCCTGACCTCACCAGTCAAAGGATGGCAGCCCCTTCTCAGTGACGGCTGGTAACACTCTTCTACCGTCCAGCCAACATTTATTCCCTACTGTTTAGTTTTGTGCCAATACTGATCTGTTTTTCAGTAGATGTTACACCTTCCCCATGTTTGTTCCCCTGTGACTGGAATAGTCCCATCATACTCCCCTCCAGTCTTGCAGCTAGGAAGAAGACTCTCACAAACCTGGCTTTCCACTGCCCCTGTCTTTATTGTTTCCTCCTGCTAAGTTGGAACACAGGTTACCAGAATTCTATACAGTATTTCAAATCACTTCAAAGAGATGAAAAATAGACAAGGGAAGGACGCATGCTTCAACAACATACGTACGAGAAGCTTCACACATCAGAAGAACTCTTTTGAATTCAGATTTACTTCGAAGAAGGTGGTGTAAAAGATGGTGCAAAAACTTGCTTGTTATCATGGAACAGGGACTAGATCCAAACTTTAAAAAACAAACAAACAGAATACTGAATCAAAGTCAGTTAATTTCACGGTCAGTATCCAAATAATTACTCTTTTCCCTTTTACGTATAGTCAAAGCAAAACCAGTAGAACATCTTCAGTACATAAAGTCACGTACTGTGTGTACTCAAATGCTTTATATACTAAAACAGATCCGCACTTAACAGTCCTCAGTTTCTAAAATTAGGTTTTTAGATTCTTATCTCTGCAGAAGCCATCTCTTCAAAATATATCGAGCTTCCGCTGAAGTTACAAAACACTGGGAATTTCCATTGCTACTCAAAACTAGGTTGCCTATGAAATGCAGGGAAATAAATTTAGGACCCTGAGTTTGAAACTTTCAGTCAGCATTTCATAAGCTTTTCCAGCACACAAACACATAGCAGCATATTTAATGTCTCACCATTTAGAAATACTGTTAATCATGATGATATATTCAAAAAGAATTCACAAAGTTTATCCTGGAAATTCCACAAAATGCTTTAATTAAGTAAATGGCAAACTATATAAGCGTTACCCCCAAAACCCCAAACTACACAGTGAGTCATACCTACAGCACTGACTGTGCTTTCCAAGTGTTGCAACTCAACTCTTTATGGGGAGGCACCACCTCACCGCACCAAACCAGACCCCTCACATCTCCTGATAACACCAAGCCCAGGCTACCCAGGTGCCCATAAACGCCTCCTCTTTCCTTTGCCTTCTTCAAAGGTCCCAGCCTCCACCTCTTTATCCTCACCACCTCACACCAGTCAGGCAAATGAAAACAAGTTCCTCCTGGGGAACAAAGCTTTGTGAATTCCCTCATGAGAAAAGTGTACAGTACGGTCCAGTGGCTGCCAAGAACACATCTAAACATCTACAACATTTCACAGTGCTCTTGATGTGCAGGACTTTATGACCATGCAGAGATAATTCATTACAAATGCAGAAAATTGCAAGGCCCCATCTTCACCAAACTCAGTGTTTATGCACTGAAAAGTTGTTGATCTGTGTGCAGATGTCCACACATCTAAGACATCTGGGTATCCAGAGCTACCAGGCGCCTAGCAGCAGTCCAGTAACGTACTTAACAAGTCTAATAATCTAGCCACTACTCGAATAATGTGATACTTCACCTCCAAAGTTGTAGGGTATGAAGGGTGGCTGGAAATTTATAGAAATTTTGTCTTCTGAGTTAATCTTTGAATGATGCTTTTAAAAACATTTAAATTAGTGTCGATGGATTACATGCATCCTAAATAATACACATGCTGATCGATCTGCTGGGATGCTGAATCAATCTCATGCTCACAGCTTTGCATCACCCGTAACCAGTAATACTTAGTAGCGACACTTAAGAGTTCTTACACTGGTATCTTTTGCCATAAAAATGATTAATCTGCCACGCAGCTGAAATTGGAACTGAAATATAAGGCTGGATCACCTGCATAATAAACTTTGATTTAGTCATTAAAGAGATTATTACTTCACTTCCAAGTAGGCAAAAAGGACAGACATTGTCCTCGTTTACTTTTGCAAGGTGTTGTGCTGTGGTCGCATTTTATTTTTATTTCTCCAATTTGGTCATATGTAAATCCATCACATTTTTAATTCCAAATATGGAAATTATTTTGCTGAGGCACAAGGGAAACCTGAGCAAATACCCCTTTGGAGAAAAGTCATATTCCGTTTGCATATCCTAATCCCAGGTCTGGTCCCTTCCGACTTCTCTACCCAACCCTGGAGGTCTTTTCTTCCCTTGTGAGGTACTGCCAGCACTGCTGGCATAATGCTGTTACGCCAAGGTACCCTGGGGCATGCAAGGAGGCCTCTATGTGCTCTCTCACCAAGGTTTGTCTTATCTCTGAGGAGCACTCAGCAGTGGCTCAGTCACTGTTTTTGGGCTGGTGTGGGTGCTGGCCCATCCAATGGACCTGGTCCTGTTACAGAGGCCAGCAGGTAAAGGGTCAGTGCCTGGTGGCCTGGGAGTGCACAGCTATCCCTCAGACCGAGTGCATCAGTCCACAGCTATCCCTCAGACCGAGCGCATCAGTCATTTCCAAGATGAGTAAAGGGCTAATGTCCGCCACGAGCAGTGACTGTCCTAACGCTCTCGCTCTTCTCCTCTCAACCCTCTCTGCCACACAGCTTTCACAGAATTGTAAAATACACAGATGTCTACCAGGAGACAAGCATCACGTGTGATTTTCTTCTCTCCATGCGTTTTGCTGTTTGATAGCTGAAGGAACATGCAACCACTACAGACAGGGCTTTCTGCGTACGTGCACCAGCTTGCTCTTGCCAATCTGCCAACAAGGCTGAGGTCTCAGTAGCAACGGGTTATTCATCAACAGCTCAGACAATCATGGTTCCTTGGTCCAATGCCACAGAGTTCTTCTTGATTAGGAACTACTACTACCATGCTACTAGTATGAGCAAAGTGTTGGAGAGATTCCCAAGCACGACACAAACAGACAGCTTTCCAGTGTCCGAATTCTCTGCTGAAGAGACACAAAGGACATCCATATGCATACGGATGGATACTGTCAAAACTTATTTCCTTTCCACCTCCATAACATGTGATGAAGTAAAAACACCACGGAAACAAATTCAAGAGGGGACAGGCATTAGCAACGCTTGAAATCTGTTTTCCGGTTTAAGGTAAACTCAAGAGAGTACTTAATCTTCTTTTCCCAGGTTTTTATTCTTCATATTATAAATCCTCCTTGAAAACTTGAACCATAGTGTGTTATTTTGGCTCAAAGGAAAACAAGAAAATCTAGTTGATTTGTACTTTCAGGTTCTGCTTTTAGACTCCAGTTTATCTTGATCATTAGTTTATAAATCCCGAGTTAAGGCATATTTAGAGTCTGCATTCCAGTGAATTATTCTGAAAGGTTTTCTAGAGTGCAGACTTAAAAACAGCTAGAAAAGAAAATGGTATCTTTATATTTTTTTTGAAGCCCATCCATGGAACTCATTTCACTCCCTGACACTGCAACCAAATCAGAAGGTGATTTCTACCCGTAATACCATTTTAGTTGTATGTAGGACACCATTTTCTTAAAGTAAATTCCAAGGAGAAAAATAGAGGTGAACAGAGGTTTTGTTCTCATGAAAAAGTATAAAGAACTACACAGCAAGACCACAGAAAATTATGTACCAGAATCTGTAACTTCAGTGAAGAAGTTGTCTTTTATAAATTACACCAAAAGAATTTCCAGACTCATTATACCAGAAGAATTTCCAGATTCATTAGCCTGCACTTGAAGTGATCACAATCAGGGCCTGTGCAGGCACAGAAGAACAGAACTTTTCAGAAATGTTTATACTTTGCAGCACTCTTGAAACAAAATGTGGTACAGAAAAACTTTAGAGGATGGTCTAAACCAGGTACTACTGTTCGTGGTGGAAGCTGACTTCGATACAACCGTGCTATGACTCATACAATGGACTTCCAGATACCTGCATCCAGCATCACCTGAAGGATGTATCTGAACAATACAGCTGGAATTTGGTATGCAGGTGTCTGGCTCTCCTTCATACCCTTAAAAAAAAAAAAAAAGAACAAAGAAAAAAAGAAAAAAAGAAAATCTCTGTTGCCATTTTGGGGTGGGCTTTCCCATGTACTCCAGAGAAGTTTGCCTGCTGGAATTTCACCAAGCAACACGAATTCCATGTGCAGACCAACAAAAAAACCTCACATCATTGATATATAAGCAAAAGCAGATACTTAATGTTAAATGGAAAGGGAGGTGCATATAGTATGTTTTGGAGGTCAGAAAGACTACATGATGCAACACAGAGATTCTGACAGATCCTGAACTTGAAACCTTCCCTGGAAAGCATGCATCATCTTCGAGTCACACAACTCTCAAAACAACATCTACATATGAAAAACTGACTGTCCAGCAGGTATGCCGAGCTTTTGGCTGATTCAAGAGCCGTGGGTAAACAAGACAAATTGCTTCTTAGTCTCCTTGAAACAGACACCTTCCTTATGTTTTATTTCAACTGCAAAGAACACTTTAAGAAAACTAAACCCCATATTAGGGCATTATTTTCTGCAGTCAGATTCAGGGATTATTTTCTACCTATGACAAAAATTCTTCAATAGAGCTCTTCACCTCTGTCGGAGAGGAGGTAAGAGACTAAAACAATACACCTGCCACTTACCAGATTTAATTGAAAAGGAGAAAAAGGGAAAAAAGTTAACAGCATTTTTTAAATCTCAGGAACTTGACAGTGACATATATTCCTAACTTACATGCCTCTGAGAAGAGGTCACGCTGCCCAGAGTAAATAACAGCTTGTAATTTGCAACAAGGATACCCAGCAGCAGCACTGAGAGATACATGCGATAATATGATTTACAGGACCAGGAAATAATTTTCAGATACAGTGTGCTGCATTAACAGTCCACGTTAAGCGCGTGCTGCAACTTTTGCCTTGAAGGTACAGTAGGTGGGAGATCTGCGGTAGCTTTAAATGCAACAAAAGAAAATACAGAGAGGGGAGGGAGGAGTCTCTTGCTGAGATGTTGTGATAAATTATTAAAACTTCTTTTTAATGTTGATGCTACTCTTTAACCTCAGATCACAATACTGACAGCAGAGGAAAACTGAAAGTGCTATTAAAGCTGTGATAAACACACCATGCTGAGGCAACACTTGTAAGGGGGGGGGGGCATATCCTGACGTACCTCCAATCAGTAACATCAAGAAACAACCAGGAAGAAAATACTGAGCTATCTGCAGTCCACAAGTCACTCTGTCCAAGTATTTATGAGATACCATTTATACTGAGCTATTTCATTTTGAGACCTTGATAACCCAGGTTTTCCATAAACAAATCTCATGCAAGAAAGCAAAACAAAGTGAACTTTATGAAAAGGCACATTTAGTGAACTCTTCACAGCACACACAGGGTAAATCCTCTCAGCAGTTTTTAACAGAAGAAGAAAATGGATTGCTGCCTTCAAAAATCATAAGTGTTTTCTCAGCACAGCATTTTTTTTTATCAAGTTAATGCAATTTATCTTTATTAACACATCAACATTGACATAGCCAGTCAGCCAATTAGTGCTGCTGGCAGTGCAATTCACAACATTCACGTACTTTAAAAAAACGTCTGTCTAGTCATTTTTACCACATACACTAACAATTGAGGACTCAAAATTCAGGCTTCTTGCTTGCTTTCTCTCTTCTTCCTCCCTCTTCTTTTCCAACACTATAACTCCCTGTGATGGGGGCAACATCTCTTGCAATAAAGCCACAAGCATCTGTCCCAGAGTCACCATAATGAAAAAAACAATTTGAACTCTCACAGTCAAAAAAACCACCAGCTTCTAAATGGCATACAGTTACATGTATAAAGACCTTAAATGTTATTTTGCTAATGATACAATGCAAAGTGTAATTCCTGAAAGGAATATATGCCTTATAGGGTCAGTCAAGCAAACTAACAATAAAACAAATTAAACTCCATGCTCTCTTTCCAGCATCCTATTGCAAGCCCACACGGCAATCTGAAATCTGAGACACTCCAGACAGCATAAATATTCTCCCTAGATCACCTTTAATAAAGCTTTTCACAATCTTACCCAAATATCCATTACAAAACTTCTTCTTTCCACTTACCCCCCTTCCAGTGTTTGCCTTTGGTCCTGCTAAGCTTGCTCAGGGTTGGTCCAGAGAAAAGCAACATCAAAATGAAAAGAAGTTCAAGCATAGTGATTTTCCTCCGTTTCACTGATAACATTTCCATAAGTTATTTTCAAAAAGAAAAAAAAAATGTTAAAAAAAAAATCTTACATCTTTACCTCCATTTTCTGTTTGCTTAAGGAGGAGCGATTAATCATTGAAAAATCAGAGCAAGGAGTAGCGTTGCTCTCCTTAGTTGTTGAAGTAATATCTCAGTGATGTAGCCCTGAGGAAAGCCACATTTCTCACTGATCCAGTTTCTCCCACACAACATGCAGCCAGCACCGCTGCTACTATAGGAGCTATAAAATAATTTCTGCTCCTCACTTGGGTTTCTGTGGGAATATATTCCTCAGCTTGCAGCGTGAGCTTGATTGAAAATGATAAAAACAGTAATGCTCGTGTCCAGCAGAAAAGAGAAAAGATGTCAGGATTGTGAAAAAAGATGAGAAGCAGTTGTACTGACAGCTTTAAGCCTGACTGTCTGATCCTAATAGCCGTGCAACCAACCAAATTGCTCTTTTAAGAGTAATAAGGCTTCAGTGAAAGCTGGTGTCACTGCCACTTGGTTAGGTAGTGCAGGGCTTGAAAATCACCAAGGAACCTGCTAGAGATAACGACTGCCACGGTCCCAGCTCCAAACACAGAGGGCTGAGCAGAATACAGTATGCACAGGGAGCATTTAATCTCTATTGTGTGCAGGAGATTTCCTGCTTTACAGTCTGCAACTGCTCACGACTTTTGACTGCATTTTATTAAGGCTTTAGTTTATACTTTCAGATAAAATGCAAGCTTCAACACACTAATTACTTACAGCATTTCTGAAGTAATTATTGCGGGGGAAAAAAATCCGGCGTGTTTTTGCCTTTTTTTTTTTTTTTTCAGAGGAGCAAACAGGAAGAACAAATCCTTAGCAGTAATCTTTTTGCTGCACAGAGCAGCTATGCATTTTATATTTTTGCATTGTCTATCCTTACAATCTCCTAAATCTTGAGGCAGGGCGGGGAGCT
>VWZK01001836.1:15035-66023 GCA_013396935.1 Baryphthengus martii | reverse complement strand
AAGACAAAAATCACTCCAAGACACATGGCCACTGCCCAGGCTGAATCCATTTTCATGGGACTGAATGCCAGGGAAGGAACAAAGTGACCTTGGGAATGTGATAGAGTGCACTCAGGTCTTTAATGGACTTTGAGGGAATTCCTCAAAATGGTGGGAAGATGCCTGCACTGTTAGATGTGTACTATTATTCTCTCTAAGCTGTTTTCTTTGTGTGCTGGGTAAAGTCTTAGAAAAATGTATACATCTCTCCTGGTTCATAGGTCCCTGCAGAGGTGGGTTGTATGGTAAGATGCCTTCAGAGATAATGTTCTGAAGCCATACCGTGTAAGTACATGGGGGAGTTAAACCCTCCTGGGGCTCATCAATGTGGTTTTGCTGAGAAATGCCATGTCCTGCCTGTGAGTGCTATTTACGTGCAACAAATGTGGCAGGGGAAGCCAAGAAGAGCAACCCTGGAGACCTGCACTGTTGAAGGGAAGCCTTAGAGAAAGCCAGTCCAGCAAAAGGAACTTTATTAGGTCTCTGTGACAGATAGATTGAATTAGTCAAGCTTAAACTAATCCAAACTTTCCATGTCAGACACTGCATTTCACTTCATGAGGACTGAAGTGGTTTGGGCAATGTTTTAACATGTCGCTGAAGTTTGTACATGCAGATACATATTTTGGGCTGCTAAAATAATTCTGTGTAAGAGGGAAACTATGACCAACTGAGGGAGGGAATAACACTTCTGAAAAATAAAATCTGCCTCGGAAGCTGATGCATGCTTTGAAAAACAAAACATTTTATCACTGAGGATTTCTGGCTTTTGACCACATGCCAATCTGAATCACGTTCTTTAGCTTCCACTTGGCCATATCAACTTATTCTCAGTGGAATTTTTATCTGAGTGGAAACAGGAACACTAGGCCCTTTGATAGCAGGGTGGTTCCTCCCCCAGAGAGAGATTGAACAGTAGGGTATAGCAGTGATTTTTCCCAAGAATGTGACATTGCAAATGTCCATATCTATTTAGCAAATCATCTCACGCTGGTGAGGCACCCTGTGCATTTTTGACCCTGTTTCTTCAAGACTTCCACTTAACTTTACACTTACAAGCAGCCTCCTTGAAATGAAGCTTAGCGTGTGCTTGTGTATTTTGCAGGACAATAGTTAAAATTTTCACAGCCCAGAGCCCAAATAACAGGGTTTTGTTCTGTAAGCCACAGTGCTTTCTAGCTAACTGCTATCAATTCAGCTGATGGAGTGAGGTAACAACAAAAATGTAGAAGGAAACAGAGCTGATGAAATAGTTTGTGATTATTATCTGAGGGCTGGGTGGAGTACCTACTGGAGAGGCAGCAGCTGGGAGCTGGCCTATCCAAAATAGAGAAGCTGACATTACAGCCCTGATATAGACTGGTTTTCTCTGAACTTCCTAACTTCCTGGCAGAAGAGCGGCAGCTACATGACCTGCAAACCCCAGGGAGACTGATCCCAGCTTTTAGATCAAGGAACTCAAAATGACAGTGGGAACAGAAAGAAAAACAAATGCTTTTTCAAAAGAATGTGCTTTGAATTATTCACCTGTGTGTTCCTGAAACCTGTTTTGTTCCTCACTATACTAGTTATAAGGCACTCTAATAACAAATATTTAAGTTCCATATAAATTACCTTGCCATGACAAATGCTGCCTGTAAAGCCTAGATATGCCTACAACTGCAGCCAAGAACACTTAATAGACCATCTGTTAGGTGAGACTCAAAATGATTGCTAGCACATTAAGAATAATTGAAATTCAGAGAAAATAGGTGACACTTCTGTAGTGTCCTGGAAACCTCTAGACATCCTCTGTTTGCTACACACCTAATACCAATTCCTTAGTGGTGTAGCTGGGCTCATTTTAAACTAGATGCTCAGAGAACCAGTGACGTACTGGGATGACAATGACCTGGCTTTGGGTGGCTGTCCAAAGCTTTGCTGTTCAAATGCCACAGGAGCACCATACTCAGCTTTCCCTGGTTCCCCACCCCTTTTCACTTTCTTGACAGCCTTAAGAATGCATTTCATGTCATCCCACTGATATGCAGTGGTTGTGCTGGAGAAAAAAAGACAACATAGACCATACACAGTGATATGCAGCGACTCTGTGGGTGGTGGTCATGTTGATAGAGACAGACTTCTGAAAGTACATGACAGACTTCAAATGTCAGGTTGCTTCTTGAGCTCTAAATAAGCCTGTTTAGACTGCTGCTTTCGCTTATTACAGCTGCAAATTTAACTCTTTGGAAACACATTTTGTGTTATTTCACTTAGTTCAAAGCCGTGGTAGTTGTGTGTTTGCATCTCAGACACAGACTTTCAAAAGCCTGAAATGCTGTCTTCAAAACAGCCTGAAGGAAAGGTCTGTGGTGGCTGGGGGGAAAACACACTTGGGATTGGAATGGAGAAAAAAAAAAATCATCTTACTCAGGTTGCAATTGGTTGCAAAATCATACACCAAGGTTGCAGTCAGATGCTCTCTGGCAATGAGCAGTTGGGAGCAGTAAACACCACTCAGATGCAGCCGGGGTCACAAGTCCCACTTCTAGAAGTGGCTGTCTGGGGAGGAACATTTTTAGCCCACAGAAACTCATGCTTGAGTGATATAAGGTCTGGGTAATTCTCTAGACCTCAAACTAGACATACATAGAACAACAGTGGAGCCTAGACGTTGTGAGAGATACAGAAAAGGCTTGGACTTGCTTAGCCTACATATGGTGCCAACAAATGGCTACTCGCTAGCTAGCCTGAGACTTCAGTCTCTCAATATATAACTTCAAATCTAGGCTGAACGAAGAGTCTCAGTGGGATGAGGTGTGTTATTTGATCACTGTTTGGACTGAAACCTCAGGGACATGGGCAGAGGCATCCCTCCACTGGCAGTAAGTGTCAGCCAGATGGAATTTGCAATGTGAAGCATCAAGCTAAGCTTCAGAAAAGTTTCTGAAAGCTTCTTCTGAGACAGGCTGTGCTTCTTCAGCAGTTTTGGGAAAATGCCACTGGGACCTGGGAGAGCTGACAGTCCTGAGCAGACACGTCACTGCTTGAAAGCCGTTTTCTGATCTGCATTAGCACTTCAGTAGCAAAGGGCTGCAGGAGAAGTGTACTGTCTGAAGCTCCTCAGGCCCAGCACAAGCTCAGTCTCTCCCATCTGCATATCTGCAGCTTTCAAAGGATGCAGTGACATTCTGTGGAAGCATCTGCACCAAGCATTTGCCAAAGCAGAGGTCAGAGCTGGTTGCTCTGCTTTCTGCAGAAAGTCTGCAAATACAGTACAGCCCTTAAAATCACCTCAGCAGTTGGAAGGCTGGCATCAGACAATGCTTGTGGCACGTGGTACCCTTATGCCTTCCCTAGTAAAATAGTCCAAGAGATCATTCATCTTGGCAGCATCTCTAGTGGTGAGTGCAGCAGCCAGGACCTGTTCTCTGGCCTGAGGTCAAACAAGTGTGTACAGAGCCCAGCTCATGTTCTCAGGGCTGACCTCGGTTTCTCCCAAGGATGGGGTGAGCTCACCTGTTCTGCAGTCAGGACCAGCCCCTAGGGCCTCCAACTAGAAAAGCCCAGGGTTTCATGGGCCAAAAATGTGGCAGGGAACATGCTAACAGTTAAAAAGCATGAAGGGCTGCCTGATGCTGCTTGAGGCCATGCCCTGACCCTCTTTCATCTACTGCTGTAGATATCATAACTGGAAATAAGAGGAGCTGATTGAAGTGATACTCTGCTCATTAGTAAATGCTCATTAAGCAAAAGCTTAAATTATTGTCCCTTCCCCCAGCGAACTGCCTGCCTACACAGGCTGGCCAGGAGAGCTTTCCTGTGTTACATGGCTGTGTGGTCTTTCATCTGTCTGGCCCTCCTCTATCGCTCCTCCCTGCCTGCTCACCAAACAGATGGGAAATGTGACAGGGGTGTCAGGCACAGCAGGGTTCACCTCTCAAAGCCCGAGAAAGATGGCAATTTTACAATTCTGCGCTATTTACAGAGGAGCTTGCCATGGCCTCCGTGCTGCACTGGCATTGCATTGCATGGTGTGGCTGAATCCAATCCCTTCAATTGAGCTTCATCTCCATGTAATCCCGTCAGCTAAACAGGCAGCCAGAGTTCTGAGCCTGGTTGAACTGCTTCCCTTGGATGACAAAGGCATGAGTCAGTTACAAGCTTGTTGTAACCTACTTATTTATAAAGACCGTATACAAAGACTTTTTTCCCCTCTTTGGCTATAGCAGACACTTCCAGCAGGGAGAAGCCTCTTTGCTCTGAACTCACAATAAGTTCCCCCAGATCTGAGGAGACTTTTCTTCTCTTTTTATTTACAGGATCCAGTCAGACTTCTCTTTTTCCTTACAGGATTCCAGCCTCACTCCAGATGTCACAGAAGATAATGGCAGGGGCTGGAAGAAAGAACTGCCCATTGTAAGTGAAGATCAGGTTCGTGACCATCTGAAGAAACTGGAAGTGTACAAGTCCACGGGACCCAACGGGATACACCCATGGGTACTGAGGGACCTGGCGGATGAGGTTGCTAAAATGCTCTCTATTCCAGAAGTCCTGGCAGTCTGGTGAAGTCCCCACTGACTGGAAAAGGGGAAATATAACCCCCATTTTCAAAAAGGGAAAGAAGGATGATCCAGAGCACTATAGGCCAGTCAGTCTCACCTCTGTGCCCAGTAAGATCATGGAAAAGATCCTCCTGGAGGCACTGCTGAGGCAGAAGAATAATGAAGAGGTGATTGGGTACAATCAACACGCCTTCACCAAGAGTAAATCGTGCCTGACAAACCTAGTGGCCTTCTATGAAAAAGTCGCAACATCAATAGACAAGGGAAAAGCAACTGACGTCATTTACCTGGACCTGAGCAAAGCTTTCCCGCATGACATCCTGGTCTTCAAACTGGTAAAACATGGGTTTGATGGATGGACTTTATCCACTCGGTGGATAAAGAACTGGCTTGATGGCTGCACCCAAAGAGTGGCTGTCAATGGGTCCATATCCAAGTGGAGGCCAGTGACAAGTGGAGTCCTTCAAGGATCAGTACTGGGACTGATCTTGTTTAACATCTTTGGTGGTGACATGGACAGTGGCATTGAGCATACCCTCAGCAAGTTTGCCAACAACATCAAGCTGTGTGGTCTCGCTGACATGCTGGAGGGAAGGGGTGCCATCCAGAGGAACCTTGACAGGCTGGAGAGGTGAGCCCATGCCAACCTCATGAAGTTCAACAAGAGCAAGTGCAAGGTCCTGTGTCTGGGTTGGGGCAATCCCAAGCACCGATTTAGGCTGGGCAGTTACTGACTTGAGAGCAGCCCTGAAGAAAAGGACTTGAGGGTGCTGGCGGATGAGAAGCTCAATATGAGCCATCAGTGCACGCTTGCAGCCCAGAAAGCCAACCATATCCTGGGCTGCATCGTGAAGCATGGCCAGCAGGTTGGGGGAGGTGATTCTCCCCCTCTACTCCACTCTTGTGAGACCGCACCTGGAGTACTGCGTCCAGTTCTGGAGTCCCTATTACAAGAAAGATATGGACATGTTAGACATGCCAAGGCTACATTAATTTACCTTAATGCAGTCACATACTGCTATTTTAAGCACATTTGTTTACCCTGCCCAGCCTCTAGCTGTCTGCTTTACACATCCTAGAATACCCAAAATACCCATATGGGCCTGGCATGTCTGCCACACAGCTCATGAGAGATCCACACCTTTCTGGACTGAGAGGGAAGAGCTAAGTGGGATACACACATATGCCTAAAATAGCACTAGACACCTCTGCTTAGGCAGCTAAATTCTTCCCACCACCAGTGTCAGTGTTTTCCTGGCTGGTCTGCACAATCCCGCTGGTCCAGCTGCTAAAGTCTTCCTAGCAGGGGCTAATTTTCCATGTCAGTGAACTTTTAATTTGCCAGAGTTGCACCTGATTATGACTGGTTATTTACTGTTTCAACAAGAGCATGACAATGAAACGTTCAAAGTCATATGTATAATAAAGTTCAGGATAACCTGGCACACAGAAGAGCATTGAACAGTATAGAAATAGCAAAAGTAATATAGGATTTGATAGGATTTGGCTGGCTGCACAGTGTGACTACTTACAGATGACAGATCTGAATCTTTATGGCATTGTATCATGTGTGATCATCTATTATGGTATAAAATGGGAATAACTGTTAGCAGTATGCCTTGGAAGTACTTCATAGAAACTTTGTACTGGAATAAACGACTGTAAAGCATGCTATCATTAGGTACTTTAAGTATACTAATGCAACAAGGTCTTCCTACCTTAATGTTTGTGTTTTTTCATGATCAGGTCCCAGTTACATTTACCTTTGCAGAAAGGCAATCTGTACACACAGGTAAAGCAATAAACTTGCCTGCTGATTGCATCACGAGTAGGTTTCGATTACAACGCAAGCCCTTGTGCAAAACATACTTCATTACTTAAAATAACTGTTGTTGTGGTAGTGGTAGGAGTAAACAAACCCATGGTCTAAGTAGGTTTGAGCTGGTAGGTTTGAGCAGCTCCATGGGTACCACAATGTTCCCTCTGGTAGATCTGCTCCAAAAGGCTTTGACTTCTGCAACTTTCACATTAGCAGGAAGCAAAGGGGGAAAAGGGAAGGTATACAAGAGCAGCTGCCCTTTTTAACTCACCCTGTTAAGCCAGTCAGTTGACTTTTACTGCTGGGATAGAAGGTGTGTGTTCACACAGAAAAAATGCATTGGCACCTTGTGGTTATCATACAGTGAGTTTGAGTGCAGGGATTCAAATATACAGCTGGCCAGAGCACTGCCACTGTTAAGCATGTCAGACATCTCAGAAGTCAAGGAGACCTGAGGGCCAGCTGAGGCAGCTGGACTGTCTGCAGCAAACCCTTGCAGGGTAGCAGGATGGGAAGGTCCTTACGTGAAGAGTACTTCACCAACCTCCCGCGTCTCAGAGCCTGCCCCCGACAGCTTTACGGGTATCTACAGAATCGTTAGCTCCGGAAGGATCTCCCACAAGCGTTGGTGTTTTGGAAGCAGCTGGATGGGCAGGGTTAGAGGAGTTGTTGGAGATACTGCAGGAAGCCGGGCAGGGGCCAGTGAGCCCGCGGCAGAAAAGCCGCTGGCGAGCAGAGGGCGCTCCGTCACCGTTATCCTCAGCCTCTCCGGGCTGGGCTGGCGCGGCCCCGCGACTCCCCGAGCCTCCTTCGCGAGGTACGAGGCTGGGCCTTACGGAGGTTAGTTACTATTTCCAAAACAGGGCAAGGTCTGCCCTGCTGCCCTTTACAAAGTCCGGACTAGAAGTATGTCTGTCTGAGCCTCTTTGAATCGATACTGTTTCTTGGGGATGCAAAAACAGAAATGGCACATTCTTTCAGGTGAAAAAATACTGACTATTAAAGGTCTGGACTCTTCTCCCTACCAGCTGAAATGGTGAAACCAGGAGAAGGGAAGAACATGCATGACCTGCAGATTTTAACTATTATCTTCTAATAGTTGTATGCTGGGTTGTGAACACATTTTTCTGCTTTTCTCTGGCATGCAAATGCAAGAGAGTGTGAAATGTAAGTTAACATGACAACTGAAACCTGCAGCCTTTGGTTCTCAGCTTTTTGTGTTTCCTTTTTCTTTTTACTCTGCATTTCCTTATCTCACTCTTATAGTACAAGCCCTCTGACAGCCTGTCAGGCTCAGACAAGTCACTGGGGCTGCGGCAAAAGCAGTACTTCCAGGTTACAACAGTGGCAACCATTTAGCTGTTATACAATATCACGTCGAGTGACATGCTGAAATGCTGTTTGTGCACCTCCCTCCAGATCTTCATTGTACCGTGCATTCCCATTTTAGCCCAATGGTGCCTGCATGAGATCTGCAGAGCAGCACCTTTGCTTGCTGCACTCTCCTGTCCCCTTGGGAGGTGGCTCATGAAGCTGCTTTGGGTCAACCTGCTGGAGCCCAGTGATACCTTATCTCTGAACATGTCCCTGGAGAAGGGTCACAAAAAAGCTGGTAGGCATCTTTTCAGGCTAAATAGACAAAATACTGAACACAAAAAGTTTTTAAGCTCTTGGCACTTTTTGTGCTCTAAAAAATAATTTTATTATTGTTACTGTTGCTGTTAATGATAATAAAAGTAGGTCCTGATGCAGCATTCCCTGTGCAGATCAAAACCTATGTTTGTCAGAGAAGTAGGACTGACTCCTCTGTCCTGAGAGATGATGGATGTACACTTAGATCTTCTTTCAGCTTGAAACTTGTTTTCTGAGAGCCATTCCTCCCAAAAGAGTCAAGAACAGCAAAAGAGAGAGGGATAGAGGAACAGCAGCTGTTCTTCCTCGCTTCATTTGTGGCACAGCTCTTCTTGTGAATGGCACAGTCTTCCCACTGAAGACCAAATAACAAGGGAGTTCTGAATATGTTTAAATACAGCTAGGTTTAATTAGAGCTGTTCAAAAATTAAAGGCAGAAACAGTGTACTTATGTTTGCACTCAAAAATATATTAGATCCTCAGGCAGATCTAGGTCAGCACAGCTCAAGTAAAATTACTGCAAAACACAGCATGTGGGAATGTATTCCGTTTTGTCTGTTCAACGCGAGCAGATTAACTCCTACAAGTGTTGCAATAACCACACCCACAATACTGGCCTCTGGTATTGTGAAGCGGCACAGCCAATGCCAAGAATTCAGAAATCTTGAATTATTGTTCATACAACAGATTCTGACTTGATTTACATTTTGGTTTGGTTTCTTTCTCTCTCCCTGCTTGCATCTCCTTTATAGCTACCACAATGCATCTTCCTGCATAGTCATGAGATCCAGAAACATTTTCCTTTTTCTTTAATTAAAGCTAACATTCTGTTATAATTATATGTCTCTGAGAGCCATAGGTCTAAGAAAAACACCCAGTATCTGAGCCTGGAGACAAATCCTCATATATTGTCGATTCCAGGTTGCACTGCTAAGCTGTTACATACTTCAAACAAACAATGGTATAAAGGTATTTGGCTTCCTGAGAAATACTCAGGCTTTTGATTGTGCCTCCTGTCTTCCAACCACCACCAGTCAGCACATCTAGACTGCTAAAGGAAACCAAGCTCCTTGCTCCTGAATTACTATTATGTGGATCACCTTGTTTTGGTGAGGTCAGGACTAACTGCGGCAGGTGCTGCATAAGTCTGGTGGCAGGGCAGAAATTTGGAGTCACCACAGATCAAAGAGCCAGGAAAGGTCAAGTATTTTGCATGGACTGGGCTTTGAGATCAGCTGTGACTGCTACAGGCCATGGGAGCTCTCTCTCCTGTGGGCTGACAAAACACAGAGGGTCCATGCTTTGCTAAGGAATCAGGACAATGATGTAAATTCCAGTTGTCAAAATTCCAGATTTTCATGTCAAGAAAACTCAAGATTTTCTAATATTACTTTAGAATGAATCATCAAAAACTCTACAGCAGTCCTCATTCCTGGTTTGGCCTCGTTTGAAATAAAATACTTAGTTTACAGAAATTATAACAGACCTAAACCAGCTATATCAATAGCCTCTTTGGGTATAAAAAAGCAAAATTCTGCTCCCCCAACGCACCTTACTTTTTTTTGCCTGGCAATTATTTCAAAGCAGAACTTGTGTTCTCAGGAATTTTTAGACAATTCCACTGGAATACATAATTGATTCTGCAAAGAGCACTGCTCCAGGAAGTGGTTGCTCAAGGCATCCTGCATTTATATTCTGAACTTCCTTCTCTTGCCCAGCTCCTGGTCCAGCCTCAAGCAGACAGTTACTTCCAGCTCTGTTTGCCCCCCCATCCACTGCTTAGCACCCAGCTACGGTTTTCATTGTCATTTTGACTCTGGTATGACACGTTGTTGCCGTCCAGAGTTTCAAGGGCCTTATTTGTCTTTCCCACCCCACCTAATACCAGAAATACACCAGTATGAGTGTGAAACGTGCTGCTTTCGGCCCAGACCTGAACCCTCTACAAAGGAGGGCAATGGCTTTTGGCCTCTTGCAGCCAACCACAGGCTGAGCCAGTGCCTGCAGTGGCCTCGAGGCACACGGACCCCACCCGAGGGCCTGCTGGCAGTGTGTCAAACCGGCGGGGTACCAAGCAGAGAAACGCAGGGTACAGCAAAGCAGTGCAGTGCAATGCAATAGAAACCAGCACTAGCCAATGAAAAGCTGTGGAGTGCAATGCAGTGCCATGCAGCGCAGAGTGAAGTGCTGCCGGGGAAGGCACAGGCACGGCTCCCTAGATGCACTAGAGGCGAGGGGGCCGCTACCCACTACCACGCGCCACCGCCCAGCCAGGAAATGGGTCACGGCACGCTTGCACAATCCCCCCCGCTCCGCCCCGGTAGGCAAATCAGCCGGACAGCAGCGGCCAATGGGGAGCCGGCCTCCGCTGTTTTATTTATAGGCCCTATTTAAAGAGCCCCTGGGAGTCTCCGCGCAGCCCCGGGCGGCGGCCGGGCGCGAGCTGCAGAGTGCGCACGTGCGTCCGGAGAGACGTCCGGGTGGGAGAGGAGAAGGGAACCGGAGTGGACTCGGGGACCGGCCCAGGCCCAGGGGACNCTCCCCTCGCTGCGCCAGGGGCCTGCTTAGTGCTGCGGCCGCCGCCGGGGAGCCGAGTCGCTGCTCTCCGCAGCAGCCTCCTGCACCCGCTCGCACGGCCACTGTACGCTCGGTCGTTTCCAGCCTGCCCTGAGCGCCTGAGGATTTTTCGGGTGCATCCTTTCACTACTGTGTTAAAATCCGGGGCTCGTCAAAGATAATTTCAGTCAAACTCGACCGATTTTTCAAGCAGTGGTGCTTTTGCTTTCAGATCGTCCTCTTTGGACGAGAATTTAAGAGATGTGAAAATCGTTTTTGCTGCTCCCATCTCTACCATTAAAAAAAAATAAATTTCAAAAGTCTCTTTAATGGAGCTTTTTGTGCAGTGAGAGTTGGGAGAAGACACAACGCTTTAGGGCTGACAGGTTTCCCAGCATCTATATCTGTTCCGGCCTGTATGACGTTAACAGAGCAGCTGGATTTTGTAATCTTTCTGCACTGAAATAAATGACTAAGGTAACCGAGTGGCAGTGGTGATTGGGTCTTGCAAGCTCGCTCTTACACAAGTTATCTCTGAGGAATGGGGACCCGTGGAATTTTGACAGAACTCAGACATGAGAAGAACAGCAGCTTTACTTGTATCTCCATCAGTAAAGCTTTTTTTTTCCCTCATGCAGCATTTGATACGTAGCTTGCAGTCCTACTGAAATCAGTACCATTTTTCCCTTCACTTGGAGACTAAGCCTTGTATTTCTAGCTGACAGCCATGCTTCTCTCTCCTTCCCATAGTATTGTTGAGCACTGACTCTAATCAGAATTGCAAATGTCTTTGCTCCCGTTTTAAAGAAAACCTCCACAATACGCTGTTGGCAAGACAGCTTGGTTACTCAGCTAATGTGCGAGCGAAGGATGGGAGCAAGAACTGCTCTGGCTCTTAACTGTTTGCCCCACCAGAGGCAGACTGATAGTTTTCCTTCTGGCTTTTATTAGGATTTGCCTCAAACCAAGAAAAGAAGAGAAAACCCCAAATGCTTAAAAAAAACCCCAACACCCCCAAAGTCTATACCTCTGTTGAGAGTTGACTGACTACAGGGCTTTGAATAGCCTCAAATAATCTGCTGCTAGTTCCTAGCAAGTGGTTTACTTGGTACTGTAAGTGCACAGATTGACTTGACCTCTGTTTTATTAGAGCATGGCAGTAGTTTCCAGGATAAAAACTAAATGGATGTGGGAAAGAGAGATACATTATGAGTAAATCAGTAAAAAGGACAACAGGTCTTGTGCATTTAAAATCATAACCAGTGTGCATTTGATCAGTGCAGAGACTTACTAGAATACTAATTTTGATAGAATTTGGTCAGGCCCTTGAAGAACCTGTGTGCTAAATTATTGTGATGGCTAAGTACATTTTACAAAAGCTTTTTAAAATGCTTAAGCTTCCCAGTTTTCTTCCTTGTTAATGTTTGTGTTTCCACTGCCACAGTAGGAGAGAGGAAGAAATGTATTTCGTAGTGTGCTTCACATGAGCTAGTTTTGTTGGGTTCTTTTTTGTTTGTTTTTTTTGTTTGTTTGTTTGTTTTTCTAATTATACTTTCATTGGCATCTACTTGAAAAAAGACTGCAATGTTTAATTTCAGTTTTAAAGCTATAGGTTTTAATAGCCTCCGCAGTTTAATCACGTGAATATAGGGAAATTTACATAACAACTGCTTCCCCGCTTTAGTGTATGAAGTTGACTAGGCCTGTAATTCTGCACTTTCTTCATGCTTTGAATTATATTTCATAATAATTGAAATCACTAAACAACCAGATCCAAAAAGTGTAGAGTTAAACTGGTTGTGAAGCATCACTGGCTAGTACCATCTGCATAGTCATTTTGGTTGGTAATATAAAGGATGCCCAATTCCCCACCCCTCTACTTGGTAAGTACAAAGAAACAGCTTTCAAATTTTAAATTACCAGGTATCAGTGGGGAGGCTTTTGCACATCCCAATTTAAATATGATGGAGCTAGACAGCAAGAAATGGAGAAGCATACCAGTCTCCCACAGCTGCTGAGCAGAAAGCTTTTGTTCTGTACAGCAAGATCAGGTGGAGAGGCAAGGCTTGTGCTGGCAGAGGAGAGGAAAGCAAGCTCCAGCTGTGATAGTGCAGCCTATGAGGATAACTGAAAGGCTTGTGCAGAAATTTAACAGCCCCTGATGTGTTCTGGCAGGGACTTACTTTTACTTTTTGGTGGGCCACCTGAATCGAGAATGATGTTGAAATCCCTCTGTTTTCTCCCAGGTACTTACGGGTATCTGTTTGTCTACCTGTTGTGCTACTAAAGACTCATTCTAGTTATAAGCTCTAATACACTTCTGGGATTTTTTCAGTCACTGCGCCTGAAAACTGAATGGCCTAGTGGATGTCAGCAGGTATGCAGATCTACTAGTATAAAGTCCCCAATAGCTTTGGGAACACTTGCGTACCATAACTGTGTCTGCACAGAGACCTATGCCAGTAAAGGTCTTTAGTAAAAGATACCAAATACTAACCAATGCATGTACAGAGAGGTATGTGTATATAACTATATAGGTATATGTGCATATAAAGGAAAAAATCTGGGTTTGCTTTGCAAACATTCTGCAAAGGTCTAAGTTTGGGATTCTCTAAATGTGGAAGTTGTCTGGCTGAACTGCATTGGTAGAGTTAAAGCACTATGGGGCCTGTGACAGAGATAATGTTACACCAGTCTTTCGTATTAATATTTATTCTCCGGATTAAAAAAAAAGCAGCTCTTTGGAGTTTGTAGCTATGTAGCAAGGACTCTCTAGATCTAATGGATTGTTGTTGCCAGAAGGGAGGTGACGCGCTTCCACACTTCACTACAGGGCTCTAGGGTGGGTAATAACTGGTCTGTCCCATACATTCACATTGCTTGTTTTTCCCCAGGTAAAGCTGGCTGAATCCAATTACACAGCAGCAGACTAAAGTACTAAGGCTAATCACAACAAAAAAAGTCAGTAGTTCTTTGCTAGATTAATAAGCTATTTCCCATGTGTTTTGATGAGCAATAGAGACTGAGCAAGGGGCTAGACAGGACAGCCTGGAGAGGAAAGGGGGACACACTACCTGTTTTGAAGGCCATAAGCCACTAGCTAGGTGCACAGTGAGGCTGGGGAGCACAACTAAGATAGTTTTGTGCCAGAATTGCCACATTTGTTTCCCAGTATGGTTATTCCAGTGAGGCTCTAAGAAGATGTCATTTTTCACATACAACCTTTTGGCTGTTTGTCTACTGGCTGAAGATTGCTGTTCTCTTCGAACTGCTGGTCTGTGGGACCAGATCCTAATTCTTTTCAGATGAAAAACAAGGAGGCTGGTTTGAATAGTTTCAAGTCAGTCTGAGCTCATCTCTTTTTTGTTTGAGTGTTTGCTGGAAGTGCTCCATAGGCAGTTGGATGAGGCCAACATCCAGCAGAGGGGCTTTGGATGGTAGCAGACTCTACGGGCACAGCTAGATTCAGAAGAGAATGTAAATTCACAGCCAAAAAAAAAAAAAAAGGCCCCTCTAGATCCGAAATATATCATACCCTTACAAAAAGCAGCATTCAAGTCTTTTTTAGAGTAGCACTCGGACTACTTTAATGTACTTGTTAAATTTCCTGGCTGCAATTTGCACTAGTCTTTGGTTCCTTATACCAACCTGAGTCACGTCTATCAATAGTGGGTCTAAGGGTATTTGAGCATGTGAAAAGGAGTCAGAGTACAAAACCTGGACTTTGAGTTACAGAGTTCAGCTTGCCATCTGCCTGACGGTGTCAAGAAAATGCAGGAGTAAGGGCATGATGATCCCACAGGAAACGTAATCCCAGTGGTTTATGCCATTTATTGAGGAAAGTGGTTGCGTTTTTCACTTACAGTAGAAACCCAATCAGGATTGTAGGTTTTTAGCTGAATGAAGTATACTCCTGAAGAACTTGATGAGAATGGATTTTGGCTTTCTGGAAATAACCCTCAATGTGGCTCCTGATGTGTCTTTCTTTTCTCTCTCTCTTTTTTTTTTATTCTGTCTGTTTTGTTAATTATTAATCCAGAGTGAGAGCTACATATTTCTGAGCAACTCCTCCCATGTTCCCAACCTGGCCAATTTGTCTTGCATTATTAGTCTGTGGACTAAAATTATGCCTTCATGAAATACTGTACTCTGGAAAGAAACCCAGGTGGTGGAGTGTACAGAAGGTGTGTCACCCAGGCCTTGTGGCGTGTTACGAGAACTGCCTTGCATATCCATTATGCTGCTTTCTTAAATGACCTCTGCAGCATTCAGTAAAATGGCCACAGGTTGTTGTGGACTTTGTGGTCTTTTCAGCATATGCAATTAATCAAGAGGGAAAAATAAATCTAGCATCAGAATGAGTATTTATACTGGAACTGAATTGCAATTTCTGTGCATAATTTAACACTTTGGGGAGTGCACGTTCTCTGCTTGCATAAAATAATTTGGAGAAGGTTTTAAAATAGAACACATTTGTGTAAGCTTGTAATGGGATTAAAGATCTCATATTTAGTTTTCTCCAACATTATGTCTCTATGAGATGTGCCATGCAAGACTCTCTAAGCTCTGTTCTGCAAACTGTTTCTTTTGTGAATAGACACAAAATAGTTCTCCTGGCATATAATCATTTTTCCCCCCCTAAATAAAGGACCCAATGCAGGGTAATTTTATAGATGGAAAGACTGAGGAGAAGTTTGGCTGAAAATGGCCCCCAGCTAGTGATTTTCATTTTTGAGCACTAAGCAAGCAAAGCAGCTGCTTTAACACACAGGTTTCCCAAAACTTGCAACTCTCAGAGTTACAGATTGCTTTTTAAAGCTGTCCCAAAGTTACCTGACTAATGTGCGTCAGATATGAGTATATAGTGTATATAAAAAGTGTATAGTTCATTCTGCGTCCTCTCCTGCATTAGTAATACAGGCCAATTTATGGACACTTAGTGAGAGATCCCACATTGAAAAAGTTGGTAATACTTTATGAAATTTGCAGGAGATCTAGTGTGAAACTTGCAAATATGTTCAGGCTTATTGATGTGCTGTTTACAAAAACCTTTGTACTGCCCTTCTTGTTTCTTCTGAGTCTAGGGATCTTATTTGGGATCAGATGTTGTTAACCAGACTCCTTGAAAAGCTCACTGATTGTGTTCAAGGGCTAAAGGATCTCTTGGCAGGCACAGCAGAATCTGAATCTCAGGCAACAAGCATTAGTGGTGACATTTAGAGATCACTTTTTGCTCTGACAATGTTGTGATGTTTACTCAGCTAAGAATAGGCAGTTTGTAGTAAGTTTTCCATATATGCTTTATAAATAAGTAAACAAAAACTCTCCGAAGTAAATGAGCAGAAGTGTTCTTGATTAATGCATTTTTAAAGCTAGGGCTCATTTATTTTACAGTTAAATAAAAGTTGTTGGGCAGATTAGGGTGTAGGTTGCCACACTGCAGACTGTAGTAATTTACAGGCCTTTGCCAGTGGCCTCAGCATGTACCTTCACACCTGTTACCTGTAACAGAACAGCAGTTCTGAATTTCTTTAGGATGAGGAAACTCCTTGGTTAGTAGAAAAAATGCATTTTCAGATTTCTGGATCAATCATATTTTCTGCAGCATCAAGTGGCACAGTGACTATACCCACGGCATGAACAGCACTGTACAGCCTTACCCTGGTGGGCCTTTTGTGTTCATGATTTGGAGCAATGGAAAGGTTGGAAAGCAGAGCCAGTGAGTTCATTCATTGAAGGAGACTGAGAGTTATAGCTGATAGATGTTTTAGGGGCCAAATTAGAGTTTAAGTGGAACTGAAGGGGCACCAATCTAAGATGGTCACCTAAAAGTCTCTTGATAGCTGTCACTGAATGCCAGAGTTGTCCACACTCACATTGCACTGCTCTGTTTTACTCAGTGGTTTCCTGGCACCTGGGGTTCTGCCTCGGGCCCTTGCATGACTGTCCCTGTCTGAGCCATCCTGCACCTGCTCCCTGCAGGGCACAGCTGAGCAGGGTGTCCACATGAGGCAGCCTTTTGCCTGGCTCACTCTGGACCTGCTTGGGAGGCAGCCTCAACTCACACCCAGCACTTGTTGAGAGGGTCAAGGTGTTTTAGTCACCTCCACCTCTGCAAAGGGGATGTAATGCCCAGTGGTTAGAGTACCTGCACAGAAATGTGATGTAAGGAGGTGCTATGCCCTCCCAGCCATTGGAGGAGTTCAGCCAAAGGAGATGCAAAACGGTATCTCACCTTCCCAGGGATGTTCTCTTAGCACTGTAGTATCAGATACTCAGAATAAGGGCCCTCTTTTCCTCCTCTTCTGAAGGCCCCATGAATATGATTTTTTTTTTTTCTCCACTCCAAGTTTCCTAGTGTTCTTTTTGCAGACAGCTTAACTGTCAGGCATGGCATTTCTTATCCCTTTCCAGGAAACAGGCTGCTGAAGATGAGGCATGTGAGATGTTCGTTAGACCCAGCTCTGTGCATTTTGCATTTGATGCCTTGAAGCTGAATCACTGTTGCTCAGTGGAAACCTGCTGCTCTGAAGCCTGATTATTAAGTGTCTGGTTCATCAGATAAGTCTAACCTTGTTTTCTTATTGATCAGCTAAGCAAGAATTTTCAGTCTGCTGTGTTCAAGATACAGGTTATTCAGGAATGCTGCTTTCTGGGGCAGGATAGTAATTCAGCACTCCCCTGCTTGCAGTCCTGCTCCATGGAGGCTCCCTGCAGAGTCTCCCACTGATCTCCAAATTTACAAGGAGCTGCTGTGTTTTGTTCTTTTCCCCATTTTGTGCCTTTGTTGGAGGAACACCCAGAGCTGGCTTGCTTTTTGCTCCCCGCTTGGTACAGCTCTGAATATACTAGTGGCCTATGATTCCCAGAGAGCTCAAGAAGGGAACCACAGGATTGATTTTTTTCGCTACAAGTGATCAAAATGGGGATCTTTAAACAGCTGTCATAACTGCTACTAGTAATAGGTTTTGGAGGGAAATGATTACTTCACTGTAAAGCAAGTTAGAATTTTGCTGGGAAATAATTTGGCCAAGTGTTTTTACTCAACCTCACAACTGACAGTAAAACACCACCAGTACAAACCCCAGTTTGGTCTGGTGAGCTGTTGTTAATAGCCAGGGGAAAGGTATTTCTGCAAAGCAGACAAAAGCTGCATTAAGCTAACTGCTTGGTGCAGTGCACCAAGAATAAGAGCATGTTTTACAGAATAAGGGAGTGTTACGGCTGAAGCAGTGGCTAACTTCGGAGATTGCTTGAATACCTCAAGCACTCTTCCCTGGCTGGGTTGTGTGCACACACCTGGGGCAAGAATTCTTGCACAGTCAAATCTGAAATTAATTTTATGCAAATGCTTATGTGTACAACTGAAGAAGTGCACTGACTGAACATTTTTGCCCAGGTGCCTCAAGCGCTTGCAGAAACCTGCCACAAAAGACCTGTGATGACTGACAAAAAGATTACCTGAACAAACTGAATATATTGAAATATCTGTATTTTCCCCTTGATCCCCGCTGTAACAATACCTTGTAGCTGACATTTGCATGAAAAATGTACAGGCAAGGAATACATAAACAGATAGCAGTTACTGACTGCTTGGGTGAACAGTTCATGCATGCAAAAGTTAAGGCTAACAATTTCACATGGACAGCTGCTGTTCTATAATGTGCTATTGCTCATGAAACTGTGAAGTAATGAGAAAATTATATGCTGACTGTCCCTGTCATTATCTCACAACCCTTGGGCTTTATTGCTTAGCTGTTGCAGAATTACTGTGTCATCTTGGCTATGTGATTTCAGCCTGTGATGCCTCAGTTTCCCCTGCTGTAAAATGGAGTCAACACCTACTGCACAGAAGTGATTTGGCCTTGGGAAGCAGCTTGCAAAAGCAACTTGAGAGTCTTTGTTGAAACAGCCCACTGGTAAGACTGAAAAATGATATTCTGCGGATTGTTTCTTAAAAGATTGTAATGAAAAATCAGCCTCATTTCTTTAAGTCTAGGCACAAGCCCAGGATCCTGGCCAATATCCATTGTCTCTGTAAAATGTATAGTGTGGTATGTGAGGCGGTGCTGAAAACATGTCTGCTGTCACACTTCTTGTACAGCCGTGTCCGTTGATGGCTTCTACTGTGTCATCTTTTGGTTCACTTTGTATTACAGGGTAAGTGGAGCTGACCTCCTCTTCACTTTGCTCTTCCCTCCCTTCCCTCTAAAAAATGTTGGAAAACTTAAATGTTTCAGTTAATTTTTAAATACTGCAGTTTGTTTTGGGAATTATCAGAGTAAAATAATAGCAAGATTTAGTACTCTGGAAGCAGAAACGTGTCCTTTCGGAGTAGGTAGAGTAGATTTTATTCTTACTGATTCTTTCTAAAAAAAAAAAAGAAGTCTACTTCATCTAAATTTAAAGTGTGTGTGGGTTTTCTGTATCTGTACAGAAAAAATATCTAAAAAGGCATGCAAATCACTGTGAGGCACTGTAAAAATGTACTTCTGATGATGGTATAGCAAAACAATCTGAAAGTAAGAGCTCACTCAAACCAGATACTGAAATCCAAACACTGAATGCTTTTGAGGACTTCTGAGATCCAAACATTGGTAATGAAGACTTTAAAAAAAAGAAGGCAGGACCATGTGAATTGTCAAAAAATGAGATAGTTTTTAACATTTGGCACTCTATTTCTCAGTCTTTTGTCCTTTTTAGTCTAATTCTTTTTCAATAACTATAGTGCCCACTCGGGCAATCTCTTCCTTCTGAAGAGTTGCTGCAGAAGTGGAAAAAAAAAATGGTAGGAACGGCTGTTCTGTCAGTAGAAAACTTCCCTTGAATCTCTATGACATGGTGACAGTGCTACTCCACTCAACAATGCTATCTTCTGCTGCATTGCCAGTGGTCATTCTTCTTGGTGTGGGTGTATTGGAAGGGAAAACGATAGGTTTTGATGTGGCCTGCACCAGGATGCCTTACCAGTCTAGCTTTGGGAAATATTGATGGAAGACGCTTTTGATTAATTGCTGTTATTTACACAGTTAGTATTTCAGAGTATTTTACTGTAATACTGAAAACACCCCCACACTAGTTGTGGAAAACCTGATGTATTACTGAGGTTCTGGAGAATTGCAGGGGTGGTTTCTCTTTTATCAGATGCTTTTGCACTTATCATATTATCGTGTGATTTTATAGATAGTCTAGTCTCTACTTTTATTTATGACAGACCTTATCTACAGCTTTTCATGTGTTTCAGTTTTAAATGGAGACAGCAACAAATGAAGGGTATGGCCTGTCTTTCTTTTATTGTCTTTTTAAAGGCATCATTTAGGCATAAGAGAGAGAACATGACAGAAAATTTCTCTCATGGGGACTTCAAAGTCTTTCTAGCACCCTGTGGCATTCTCTCAAGTGGTTTATTTGGGACTGAACACTGGGAAAATGCCTTTGGAGACTTTGTTATAGTTTTGATTGCTAAAAAGAGAATGGTTGGTTGACTCTACGGTGAAAATGAGAAACAAAGAGACTAGTTTACCCCTCCCCAACGCTATGACCCTTTAATGCCTGTGAAGCTGTTCAAAGGCATCACATGGCAGAACTGCCTTTCTTTAGAGTTCCATGCTGCAAGAGAAAGTAAAGCAGTCATCAACTGCCAGTGGTCCTTCCGTCTTCCCCCCAACATGGGTACATGCCAAGCATGGAAAGGGTGAACAGGGTAGAGGTTACACTGAGAAGGTTTGCCTACTTCTTTAGATATAATCGTCCAGCTGTTTTAATTTATGCTGAGCACAGGGCTGGTTGGGTGAAGAGCCAAACATTACAGGCCACCGTGGTGGTCTAGAATAAGGGAGGTGCCTTGATGTAGAGTCTGATACAAGCCTGGAACAAATCATATGAAATCCTTCCAGATATTTGAGCTTAATGTGAAGGTATTAAGGGTGAAACTGATGGCATTAAGCCCCCTTCTGCTTTCATAGTTGCAGAGAAGGCTGTTTACAGCAGAGATTATAGACCATGGAAAATTGATTCAGGGAGCATTGACCTTGTATCACACTGTGTTACTCTGTTGAAATCATCGTAGGACCATTACAACTGAGTTCTAAGTGCACATATTTTCAGTGTTGTGCAAGACATAAAGGGGCTTCGCCTACCCAAAGAGAATTGTCCGGACTGATGCATTATAGAGCTACATTTCCCAATTAATGCAGAACCAGTTTGTAGTCACAGACATATTTTTGACAGCTTATATTATGTAGCTTGGAAGCACTAAGATATACCAGATGGTGTGCTCTCCTTTTGTGATGTAGCAGAAAGTATTTTTTCCAACGAGAGCTGTGCTGGAAAAGAATTTTTTTGTTCCCACATATCCACACAGAATCTCCTGCTGTCCTGTAACTGTACTGGATTCATTTTTAATTGCAGACCAGGACAAAGACTTAGCACTTTCACAATTAGTAGTTGTAAATAAACATGATGTAAGGAGTAACTTTTACTCACACAAAGTTCTATTTTATGCCTAATTTACATGCACAATTGCCTGTGTAATTGCATGTATAGGCTGAGAAAGTAGATGAGCATACACTTCTTAAAACCCAGTCCATAAGATAAATTTTCTTACCTCTCTTGCTTTGGAATGAGAGTCTGAGCCTCTTCACTGGGACTTCAACAGGATGTGTGTGAGCCCTCAGAGGTCAGCACCAAAGCTGTTAAGGTTTCCCAGATAGCCTGATGCAGTTGGACTGGATGGTTATAAAGCTCAGGGATGCTCTGGTCTGCGTTGACTCTCCTGTCCTAGAAAGCAGTTGCTAAAACTGTGGAGGTTTTGCAATGATGCCCATAATGAACTAGGTGAGCTCTTATAACCTTGACTTTGAGACAAATTGACATCAGTCGTTTGGATGTCAGCAATGTTGGATATATCTGTTAAGTCCAATTATTTTTTTTAATTCTTGCTGCTGTTGTTGCTGTATAGAGATGGTATCAGCTGCAGTTCTAGACTGCAACTTCTTTTTTTTTTTTTATTTCAGATTAAAGTGAATTGTTTGGTCCATCACCACAATGGGTGGAAGAGAATAAAATGGGATAATATGTTTTTATTGGGTTTGGATGAGATGGAGTTAATGTTCCCCAGAGCAGCTCTTATATTGCTGTGCTTGTATTGGGAGATAGAAGGTTGTTGATAAGATGCCCGTGTTGTGACTGCTGCTGAGCAGCGCTCTCACAGCACCAAGGCTGTCTTTCCAACATCCTCCCCCCTCAGTGAGATGGGGTAGGCAAGGTCTTCAGAGGGGACAGAGTCAGGACAGCTAACCCAAACTGACCAAAGAGATATTCCACACCATATGACATCATCTCAAGGATAAAATGGAGAGAAAAGGAGGAGTGGGGGAATGGGGCATTTGTATGAAGTATGCATACAATTTCTCATGCCTTATACTTCTATATAATGGGGATAATATTATTTCCTTTATTTAAAAAATAGTTATCTCTAGTCCTTGGACTACTTGCAATATTGCAGTTAAAATACTATGCATGCACAACAACCTATATAGCTCCCTTCTGATAGGACGTACATGCTTCTCTGTGTTTTGGATGGGCCAAGTCATCTGGTACTCCTTGAGCGAAGTATAGTGAGACCTCCCCAGTCCAGGCTCCTCTTGTTCTGAAGGGTAGGAATCCAGATCAGCAGGGGTTAATGTAGTGATGGCTTTTGCAGCTGGAGTGCAGCTGCTGGTCTCAGCTGCCAGCTGCAAAGCAGAGAAGAGGGTGAAGTGCTGCTAGTCCAAAGGTAGGAGAGGCTCCATGATGCAGAAACTGAACATCTCTATGCTCATTTGTCTCCTTAGAAGCTCATTGTACTTCATGTTTCTCCTTGTTCCCTAGAGAAGGAAGAGTCCTTTCTAAACTTTAAGATATCCTGGAAAAGTTAGAGACTGTCCTCTATATTGAGAGCAAACAGAGCAAATACTCTGCGGAAGTGCCTGAATATGAACAGTCTTTCCCATATTGAAAACCCACCTGTGCCTGACATAGCCTTGGATAAGCTCTGACTTCAGTATAAGCTAAAACTGGTGGTGTTTGTCCCCATTTAACTTTGATTCACTTAAATGGAAGCTTTTTTCCTTGGGACAACTGAGAGACTTCTTTCATAAATCTCTTTTTTTTTCAGATATATTTCTGTAGGGAGTGCAGAGAGAAGCTTAATTGATTTGTGGAAATTCCAGGAGTCATAAACTCTAAAAATGTTCCAGATGTAACATCATTACCCATTTTTACTGTCAAACCCTTCTTCATTAGAGACCTAGAGGGTTGACAGCCTCTTTTTAATGTGATGTTTGATTTTTGCATCTCTACCCAAAGATCTGAAAACAGACTATATGTTCACTGTAATTGTGAGTCATCCTTTACTGCTGGTGATTCAAATGTGCAACTCTGGCACCTGTTTCATGTCTGTCTGTGTTTCAGATAGCACTGATAGTGGTGCATAGAGCAAAGGTAAACAAGAGCGTGTTCCTTCCCCGAAGCTATTTGCAGAATGCGTTGGATGATAAAGAACAAAAACTGCTATAAAAAGGTGCTTACAAAATTGCAGCGGTAATAGTGGAGCATTGTAGGGGGTATCTTATATCACTTGCTTCATAGAGGGAGCGGCCTTAGGACTGGATGCCACTTACTCTAATACTTCCTTTGGCATCTTGCCTGTTCTGTGTGCATTCAGAGGGAAGGAGGAGGGAAAATTGTTATCTAATTGTATTAACACTAGTGAGGCACCTTGGGGATTAAAAGTGCTATTTAAGTGTTCAATATTATTATTGTCAAGGGAAAAAATTAAGAGAGGAAACTGTTCTGCATCTTGGCAACTGCAGACATGTGGAGGGGGATGGAAATCAAGGCACCACTTTACACTTGTAAACAAGGAGGTACCAAGTGTTAAATTTAGGTCCATAATGCTGATTTTAATTTACCCTGGCAAATTTAAAATTTATACCTGAAAATAACATCCCCAATCCCAGAATTGGTTGCTCAGCTTTCCCATGTATATTATTGCTTAAAGTTATTAATTACTGTTGTGTGAAATCTCGATCAGGAGGCAGCACTGCATGAAGTAGGCCTGCATAGGTATCTGTTTCATATGTGGTTGCCAATGTGCATATTCACATGAAAAATGCATTTAAGTGTAGGGAAATGGTCCTTCCTGAGTATTGTACTTAGTCCTGTCAGGTGAGGAAAAGGCATTTTATGCCTTCTTAGGGACAGTTTTGACACATGGTGCTGAAGTGGTGGGGTCTGAACCCCAAGCCCTGAAGTGAACTTGACACCTGGATGAATTTCCCATCCAGGTAAAAGGGGCTAAGGCTGGCCAGGTGCCTCCTGTTGTAATCAAGGGCAAGACTAGGTTGGCCTCTGTGTTTGCCACCAGGAAGGCCTTTTAGCTCCGCTGCTGGCTGCAACCCAGTAGGCATTGAGTGGTGGGGACACATGCCATACCAGACCTTAATGTGAGGGATGGGCCCCCTCAGTTGTAAGAGGGCCATCCAGGAGGGGAGGCCAGGCCAAGCACACCCTGAAATGATGAGAAACAGCTGCCAATTAGGTGGTGATTAGAGGGTGTAGATAAAAGGCCAATAGAGATCCTTATTGGGATCTGCTGCTGGAGGGGTTTGTGAGTAGTTTTGTGGAGTCAAGGGTAATGGATTGGGTAATGTATCTTTCTGATATTTGTCAGGTTGGTTTGTGCCTGGCTATGTTGGGATATGGGGCATGGTTGATATCTCCTTATGTTATTGTGGTTTTGGACCAGTGTGCCTTTTCTTCTGTTCTGTCACCTACAGTGACTGGTTTTATTACTTCTTTTGTTCCCCTTGTGGTCGGCCATGCTATATCGTTTTTGGGGTCCGTAGAAATAGATAATAAAATCTGCATGAGTTTCACTGTATGTTTTCTGCTGATGGCTGCCTCCTTTTTGTTGGTCCTTGTAGTTAGCAAAACAGATGCTTGGCAAAGAGATTAGTATTTCAAAAAAAAAAGGTCCAGTTTCTGGAGATGAGGTTTGAAAACAATTCTTTAAGAAGAGCTCTGTAATGATGACTAGAAGCAGGGCCAAGATGGGAGAGTGTGAGAAGTGTGAATCTGAGCAAGTCCCCAGACAAACCCCAAACAAAGGTAAAACTGCAGAGCCAGTGTGGTTCTACCACCTGCAAATATCTCCTGAGGGCAAGAGTGTGCACAAGGATGAGTCCTGATCATGTGGGTTAAGAGTGGATCTACAGCTTATCAGCTTATGGGGAAAGGGGGAGAAGAGGATGATTTAAGGATTTAATCATGGGATAAATGGTTGTCTTTCTGTCTTATTTGTCACCTCTGCCTTCATAAGTCACTACAACATTATGGATTTTGGATTTGGTACATAAATCATAGAATCACCGCATGTTAGGGGCTGGAAGGGACCTCAAGGGATATCTAGTCCAAGCCCCTTGCCAGAGCAGGATCTCCTAAGGCAGGCCATACAGGAACGCATCCAGGTGGATTTTGAAAGTCTCCAGAGAAGGAGACTCCACAGCCACTCTGGGCAATCTGTTCCAGTGCTCTGCAACCCTCACAGTAAAGAAGTTTCTCCTCATGTTGAGGTGGAACCTCCTATGTTCTAGTTTGTACCTGTTATTTCTTGTCCTGTTACTAGGCACCACAGAAAAGAGATTGGCTCCTTCCACTTGACACCCACCCCTTAGATATTTATAGATGTTAAGAAGATCCCCTCTTGTCCTTCTCTTCTTCAGACTAAACAGCCCCAGTTTTCTCAGCCTTTCCTCATAGGAGAGATGTTCAAGTCCCTTCATCATCCTCATAGCTCTCCATTGAACTCTTTCCAGTAGATCTCTGTCTCTCTTGAACTGGAGAGCCTAAACCTGGATACAGTATTCCCTATGTGGTCTCACCAGGGCAGAGTAGAGGGGGAGGAGAACTTTCCTAGACCTGCTGGACACAGTTTTCTTAATGCACCCTAGTATACCGTTGGCCCTCTTTTACTAGCAGAAAATACAGTTCCAAGAAGTATTTTTCCATGGAGGTGGAAGTAGTCGCAAAGGAAACCCTTGGGAGAGAAAGGTATGCTTCTGCTTTTCCTAAGAGGTGCTTAGGGAACAGAAGATACCATCTTACACCTCCTATGTGTCACAAAGGATATTAATAATTGAGGACAAATAGCCCCATGCACCAGTACAGGCTGGGGGCTAACCAGCTGGAAAGTAGCTTTGCAATAAATATCTTGGAACTGGTGGACGAGTTGATTATTATCAGTAATATGTCCCAGGGACAAAGGCAGCAAGAGCCTCTCTGGATGCATTAGAAAAGCATTACCAGTAGGTTAAAGGAGGTGATCCTTTCTTTCTGTTCAGCACTGGTAAGACACTTCTCGGGTGCTAGTTCCAGTTCTAGGGTTCCCAGGATAAGGAAGACATAGAAATACTAGAGTGAGTACAGCAAAGGGCCCCGAAGATGATTAAAGGATTGAAGTATCTGTCATACAAGGAGAGGCTGAGCTCAGAATGTTGGGCTGAGGAGATTTGGTGGATTTTGTCAATATGTATAGATAACTGAGAAGAGGTTATATAGAAAATGGAGCCAGGGTTTTTCCCAGTAGTGGCCAGTGACAGGACAAGAGGCAATGGGCACAAACTGAGTTACAGGAAAATTCACCTTAAGCGTAAGAAAAAGCTTTTTGACTCTAAGGATGACCAACCACTGGAACAGGTCACCCAGAGAAGTTGTGGTCTCTTTGGAGACCCAGCTGGGTGTAGTCCTGAGCAAACTGCTCTAGGTGACCCTGCTTTGAGCAGAGGGTTGGATTAGATGATCTCCAGGGGTGCCTGGAGAAGTGATTAGCTTCCTGTAAGACCAGCTAGACAAATGATGTGCCATATTGAAATACGTGTAGAGTCAATAAACTAGACTGAAAAAATTAGTAAAATGCTCTTCAGAGAGACATTGATAGTGTGAGGAAAAGCCCCAAAGAACTCAGAGTAATTGTATGTGACCATGATGGATCAGGTTAATCTCTGATCAGTCAGCCGTGATTTAGGATAGACAAAAGTATCTTTAGCTTACCTGTCTGGTTGTGTGGCAAAAGGGACTGAAATCAAAGCAGGCAACATGGGAGGCTTAAGCTATTCTAAGTCAGGTGTGGGAAAAGCAGATGCCCACCAGGAAGCCTCAGAAGTGAGGTTTGGGGAGGTGAGTGGAACTGCAGGAACAGGGACAAGGAGCCAGACAGGCTGAGTAGGGCATGTTGCAAAAGAGGCAAATTAGTATCCAGCATCTCAGGAGCAGCTCATGTCTTGCATCAGGCAGGAGACTGCATTACAATGAAGACTCCTGTCGGGGTGGTAATTTGCATCTGTCAAGAAGCTGGGTGATGAGTCCATGTTACCTGCATTAACTCTCAGAGGCTGTTTTCAGGCCTCTAAGTCCATAATAAGTACTACTTACAGAAGCTCCTTTTGCCAAAGTCTTGCGTTTTTCCAGGGACACTTCACCAGAAAATCTGAAGCTTCAAGAAACAAAAGGATGCAAGTATCATGGGAGTATATGTTACATTTCATACCTATACGAAGGGGTTAGTTAGTAGCAAGACACCGGTAAGAAAAAATGTATTTTGTATGAACAGGGGACAGAAATTCAATATTATCTACTCTCTTCGAGAACACACCAGAGAGCAAAAGCCCCTTGCTTTTTCTTTCCTACATCGAGCTTACAAGCTGTAGAAACTTCCTAGTAAATACATTTGGACACTCAGTCCTAGGGTACATCCTGTGTCTTAGATTTTTTGGTCAGACAGGAAAATCTCTGTCTGGGAATATATTCTAGCTTTCCTATTTCTACCCACATTTATCTATGTACCCTGTACTTAACTCCAATTTATATTTAAGACAGGCAACTGGATTGAATTCTTCCATTTCTACCCTTTCCCTCCCCTCCAAATATTGATCAGAGAGCAATTACATCATTTCCAATTTGATGAGCCAGGCTCAGTCACCTTCTGGGCTTGATCCCTAGTAATGCATGAAGATTTAAACCGTTCTCTGCCTTTCTCAGCAACATGCTGATCTCAGTCTGAGGTGTGTCCTCCCTAAATGTAAAGATATGTGAACTGATGACCATACTTCATGCACACTCACATCTGGGATCTATGCACTGAGCTCTTGATAGAAACTACGTCCCATGGCAGTCAGCCACTCCAGTTGGCAAAGGGTGTGGGGTGAAGAACATCCTATTAGACGGAGACCTCTATGAGTAAGCCACTGATGTTTGTGTCACGTGTGTGGGCTGCTCGGGTGTTTTAAAAAGCTTTCCAGAGTATAGAAGTGTTTTGGAAGCAGTGATGTCATTTGCACAGAGGCAAAAATGAGAGGACAGAAAGCTCTTCTCATGTGGACACCCCAGTAGCTAATCAACAAGGCTCCAGATCATGGCCTTGACCACACCTTTGCCCTCTGGGCAAAACCAGGGGAAACAAGGCAGCTCAGTAAACTGTAGTATGCATATATAGAAAACTGCTGCATTTTTTGTGCTAAAATCTTTTCAGCTTGCTGAGAAAAAAAATAATTTTTCCCATATACACATCAACATGCAAACAAATGTATAAGTTATGCCAAATATTTCTCCTTTTAGCTGCCAAATAAGAAAGGGAGATGCTTACTGTGACTTCTATTTTTAAGTACTTGGGAGGTGATCCAATAATACAGTTAGGGGGGCTATATAAGACCTAGACTGGGGCTGAAAAAACTCCAAGAGCAGCTTAAAGGAATAGCTCACTGGAATAACTGATGGTGACATCCTCCTAAATGTTGTTAGCAGAACCATACCTTCTGCTTTAAGTGAACGTACATATCAACCTCCTTCTTAACTGCAGAAGTGCTGCAAATATTCTGTTGTCCCACAGCTTTGTTTTGCATGATACCCAGCCCATTAAAATGTAGCCTGAATGTTGCCCTGTTATCCTCCTCCTTACTTTATTCTATTTTGGGCTGTGGCTAGGTGTACTGGCCGAGCTATTTTGTTGGATAGAAGCTTGAAGAAAAGGCCTGTTCTGAATGGGAAGTGCATTATGGCAAACACTGTATGAAGGATGTATGCTTGGAAGGATTGGTGTGCAGAAATCATTAGTATCATAGAATGGCCGAAGTTGGAAAGGACCTTTGGATTAGATGATCTCTACCTCCCTGCCATGGGCAGGGACGTGCCTCAACTAGACCAGGTAGGATGTGTTCAGCTCAGAGAGGGGAAACCCAGCCACAGGAGGAAGGAGCCAGGACAGGAAGAAAAAGGGAAGCTGAAGGTAGAAGGAGCAGGTGTGGAGGGACAGAGACTAAGACAGTAATTGGGCCAACAAAAATCACTGCTTGATGTAAAACACCTGAAGATAACTCAAAGGCCTCCTTTGGGGTGCCTAAGGGGGTGAGAATTGCTCTTAAATGCTGATTAGATCACTTTAAGAGATAGATCTTCAGGCCCAAAATAGCTGAACTGAATGCAGAACCTGTGGTGAGAGTTAAATCTGTGAGTCATCTTTCTGTTCTCTTAAAACTTTGCAGGGCTGGCATCAATTTGTCTCCAAGGTATTTAATCCCATAGCTTCTTTAAAATGATCTCATGTGGGTGGCTCCATTGCTGGAGGTGCCTTTGGTCTGGCCCAATTAGTGTCCTAAAGGGTTTCCTGTTCTGTGTTGGGAGCAGATGGCATAAACCATCTTTATACCAAATCTGGATTTCTCTTAGTGTTAAGAAAACACCAGCTACTTTTTTAGGACAGCCCTTTGCCTTGCTGCTACAACACAGAGGTTAGCCCTAGCAGCCTGAGCTGAATTTGGCCCACAGTGTTAAAGACAGTCTAAATCACAGAAGAGAGACTGTGCAGCAGAAGCAAACAAGAAAGTGTAAGTCAAAGACCAGAAAAGGACCTTCCTGTTTGCTCTGCCTGCTTCACACCTTTTCTGCCCTCCTGCTTAGTTATGACAGTGGCTCAGCTCTTAGCCTCCCTGGAACCACTAATTCAAATCTTGGCAGGATTGGCTCAGCTGCTCTGTAATTTTGAGGTTGAACAAAACTGTAAAACCCATGACTTTGTGGCAAAGTGTTTGCCCCAGTATGCTTTACCAAAATTGTCCTAATGCTTCTTATACGTGGCATGCTGAGCTGATTGGTGTTTTCTCATTGGTTCTTCATTTCTCTTAATGTGTTAATTACTTTAATTGCTTTACTGTGTCTGTATTACTGAATTAGTCATGTATATGAGGAAGGTAGTGTAGCAAATGTTTACTATCTACATCTTCAGTGATTGTTAGTTGATGTAATTCTATTGCCACTCCTGGAGTTACAATGACTTGTGTGAGCTGAAGATCTGCTCCTTAAACATAACCATTAAAATTCATAACAGTACCTTTATTTCAGTTTTTAAGGATTTAAGTTTTTAGCTGAGATGGGTTATTTACTCTTGAATATGAAACAGGTCTCCTGTGGGCAATTTTAAAAGGATAAATCTGAAATATCTTTTATTATCTATCAAGCTGGAAGCAGATTGGATGAAGATTGGATGGAAGTGGTAGAAGAAAACATGCTATGCTGGACCTTGTCCTTACCAACAAGGAGGGGCTGGTGAGTGACATGAAGCTCAAGTACAGCCTTGGCTGCAGCGACCATGAAATGGTAGAGTTTAAGATCCTTAGGGCATCAAAGAGGGTGCATAGCAAGCTCACTTCTCTGGACTTCAAGAGAACAGACTTCTTCTTTGTCAGGGACCTGCTTCACAGGGTGTCATGGGATAAAGCCCTGGAGGGAAGAGGGGCCCAAGAAAGCTGGTCAGTATTCAAGGACCATCTCCTCCAAAACCAGGAGCAGTGCATCCCAAGAAAGAAAAATGCAGCCAAGAATGCCAGGAGGCCAGCATGGATAAATAAGATCCTCCTGGACTTACTCGGACACAAAAGAAAGGGAGTGGAAGCAAGAACGGGATAACTAGAAGAATAACAATGAAGTTGTCCAAGCAAACAAGGATCAGGTTAGGAAAGCTAAAGCCCAGATAGAATTCAGTCTGGCCAGGAACATCAAGGGACAACAAGAAGAATTTCTTCAGGTATATCAGTGACAAAAGGAAGGCTAGGGAAGAAGTGGGGCCTCTCCAGAAGAAAAATGGAGACCTGGTCGATACAGAGAAGCCTGAGGTACTCAATGGCTACTTTGCCTCAGTCTTCACCAGCAAGGACCCTAGCTGCACCACCCAAGTTCCAGAAGGCAAAGGTAGGGACTGGGAGAAGGAAGATCTGTCCACTGTAAGTGAAGATCAGGTTCAAGACCATCTAAAGAACCTGAAGGTGCACAAGTCCATGGGCCCTGATGAAATCCATTCACTGGTCCTGATGGGACTGGCAGATTAATCTTCCAAGCCACTATCCATCATATTTGAAAGGTCATGGCAGTCTGGTGAAGTTCCTGCTGACTGGAAAAGGGGAACCATGACCCCCATCTTCAGAAAGGGAAAAAGGAAGACCCTGGAAACTATAGACTAGTCAGCCTTACCTCTGTGCCTGGCAAGATCACAGAGCAGTTCCTTCTGAAGGCTCTGCTAAGGTACATGGAAAATGAAGCAGAGGTGATTGGTGAAAACCAGCATGGCTTCACCAAGGGCAAATCATGACTGCCAAATTTGGTGGCTTTTTATGATGGAGTTACAGTAACAGTGGATAAGGGAAGATGTGGGTATTGCCAGCGGGCCTGGCACCTCTGTCACAAATGGTGACCTTGAGCTATTTCAGCCATGCCCATGAGAGATCGGAGAGTCCCAAAACAGAGCAGAAAAACAAGATAAAAGGGAGTCAGAAGCTTGCAAGGTCCTATAGCTAATCATGCCAAATGCCTAAGGCTGGATATCCAATGAACATGTAACACGTGTATGAGAAGATATATAAGAAACAACAGGTTATAATAAAGACGCTTGGGCTTGGCCTTTTGCTTTTTGCTGCTGAAGAGTGTGTGTGCGTGTTTTACGACCATCTCGACAACAGTTGCCCAACGTGAGGTGACAGGAAGAGCAACTGATGTCAACTACCTGAACTTGTGTAAAACATTCAACATTGTCCTGCATGACATCCTGGTCACCAAATCAGAAAAACATGGATTTGACAGAGAGGCCACTCACCGGGTAAGAAATTGGCTGGATGGTCGCACTCAGAGTTGTGGTCAATGGCTCAGTATCCAAATGGAGACTGGTGATAAGTGACGTCCCTCAGGGGCTAGTACTGGCACCAATGCTGTTTAACATATTTCTCAGCGATATGAACAGTGGAATTGAGTGCGCCCTCAGCAAGGTTGTAGATAACACCATGCTATGTGGTGCAGTTGACACACTGGAGGGAAGGGATGCCATCCAGAGGGACCTGGAGAGATGGGCCAGTGCCAACCTCATGAAGTTCAACAAAACCAAGTGCAAGATCCTGCACCTGGGTCAGTGCAATCCCAAGCACAAATACAGGCTGGGTGGAGAATGGCTTGAGAGCAGTCTCGAGGAGAAGGACTTAAGGGTGTTGGTTGATGAAAAACTCCACGTGAGCCAGCAATGTGCACTTGCAGCCCAGAAGGCCAACTGTATCCTGGGCTGAATCAAAAGAAGCGTGGCTAGCAGGTTGAGAAAGGTGATGCTCCTGCTCTACTCTGCTCTCATGAGACTCCACCTGGAATACTGTGCCTAATTCTGAGGGCCCCAACACAAGAAGGACATTGAAGTATTGGAGTGGGTCCAGAGGAGAGCCACAAAGATGATCTTCCTCTGTGGGCACAGGCTGCAAGAGTTGGAGCTATTCAGCCTGGAGAACAGAAGGCTCCAGGGAGACCTTCTTGCAGCTTTCCAGTACCTGAAGGGGTCCTACAAGAAAGCTGTGGAGGGACATTTTATAAGGGCTTGTAGTGATAGGATGAGGATGAATTGCTTTAAGCTGGATAAGGGTAGATTTAGACTAGATGTTAGGAAGAAGTTCTTCACCGTGAGGGTGGTGAAACACTGGAACAGGTTGCCCAGGGAAGTTGTGGATGCCCCCTCCCTGGAAGTGTTCAAGGCCAGGTTGGACAGGGCATTGAGCAACCTGGTCTAGTGGAATGCCTCCCTGCCCATGGCAGGGAGGTTGGAACTAGATTAAGGTCTCTTCCAACCCAAACCATTCTATGATTTTGTTCTTTAAGAGAAAAAACAAACGTAGGTGTCAATGTGAGCCAACCCATACTTTTTAAGTCTGTCTTTAACTTTCTAAACTTAAAACCAACCTTATGTGATTTTATTTTTTTTAATAAAGTATTGCTAAAAATATTCTCCCCATCTGAAAGGTTTGACTGCCAAGACTCATCTCTTCAAGTATGCTTGAAGCCAAGTTACAAGTCCATGAAAAACAGATTTATCACCTAAGTAGAAATTAACTTGAGTATCCCTAAGCCAAGATCCATGATTACTTTATGTTCCAGGATGAAATATCTGTTGTTCTCCCTTTTCCCTCCCAGCTCTTGTAAAGGCTGTTTATAAAAGCTAGATATAGAGACAAGTGCTTTTTAAAAATGTCATAACTCAGGTTGTTAAAAGATAAAGCTTGGCAACATAAAAACAATTCAAGGCAACTTATCATTCAGTTCTTTCTTTAAAGGTCTTCCATGCTCTAAACAAAATAATGAAAACTAGTTTATGATGTTGCCAGATATTGTGATGAGTAATTGGACTCCTGAGCAATTCCAGCAGCAGCAGCATTTCACTTGTTGCTCTGGAGGCTATTTAGTTGCACTTCTGCAAATAAAATCCCAGCCTCGTGAGACAAAGATTTCACTCCTGGTGAGAACATCTACATCACTCTTTTGTTGTTCTCTTTGGAAGGATCCTGGCTATCTATCATCATCTGAAACCCTTTGGATTATGGCAGTTTTCCAGCACATAAAGCTGTCTTTATGGTAGCTCATATGCTTCGTGTCCCAACCTAGCTCATAGAATCATAGACTGCTTTGGGTTGGAAGGGACCTATGAAGGTCATCTAGTCCAACCCCCCTGCCCTGACCAGGGACATCTGCAACTAGAACAGATTGCTCAGAGCCCCATCTTGCTGTGGTGATGTTGAAACTTCTCCTCCTCATCTGCAAGAGAAGGGTCCTGGCTCTACTCTCCTATCCACATGGGATCTCCCAAGACATCCCTGTCCTCTCTGGAAGACACCTTGCTCCTCTCAATCCTGCACCTGCTTTGCTCTCAGCAAAAATGGGTTTTGCCCGAATCACTAAGACAAGGTCTAGCTGTCCTGGAAGATTCTTCGTCCTCCACTCATTAAGGACCAGCCATGATCCTCTGTAGTCTTGGAGAGAAGAACTAGGATTCTGGAGCAGCCACTGCCTCTTGTTACATGTCCAAGTAGAGAGTTTTCTGCCTCAAGGGCATTGTTTCCAAGCATATAGCACTGGGCTATAGTAATGTTCCTTAAAGCTGTAAATTCTGGAAAGGACATCCTGTGTCTGCAAGGTGGGATTCTTCTCAACAGTCTTTAAGGGGTATCCTAACTGCTAACTCCATCTGAGCTGGTTACTCAGATTCTTTATTATAAATAAGCATTTTTAGGGCAAGACCATCTGAACCACTTCAGTCAGCAGCTGTAGGATGAGCATGGGCTGTAGGATTAGACAGTGTGTCTCAGCCTGTGTAAAGGGAGCCAAGGGTGTCTGGCCCAGCGCTAGGTCCCGACACTTGAAGACATTGTGTTTGGTCAGTAAATCCCATCTCCACTATCTGGATATGATACATGTTTGTATGATACTTTGGAGTAAGGTGATACCTGGGGGACTATTTCAGGTGAATCCAAACTGATTTGGAAATTCATTCCTGTTGTTTGAGACCTGGTCTCTCATGTTCAACTCTGAATTCAAAAGTGAACAAAGTCATTAACACGTAGCTTTATGCATGGATACATGGCTCACATAGCTCTTGGGGAGGCCCAGCACCCCTGCAACCTCTCCCCAGAGCCTACTGCAGCAAGTCCTTTCAAGTTGGTTGCTGAGGTTCCTGAAGTTCAAAGTGGCTCCACCAGCAGTAAGCACAGAGTTTTGAACTGAGCTACCGTATCTCTAACAGTAAAAATGAGGATGAGGAAGGTAAAGGTAATTGATAGGGTAGTATATTAAGTAACCCTAGTCACTCCCCATTAGACCCCAGGTGTAATTGGGAATGCCTGGGAAGGAGTCTATCACAGGCAAATCCAACTTTGAGCCCCAGGCATCCCAGCTATCCACCCGTTGTCTTAGGACCCCTCCTGCACTTCCCATCCAGACTTCCCTTCTACCAGTACTTCTGTTTTGGTTGCCTAACACCATCTACCACAAAGAGGTCTGCCCCTCTGCTGCCACTGCAGAGCCTTTCAGCCCTCCAGTTCTCCAATTCCTCTCCCACCTTCTGCCAGGATTGTCCTTCCTCCAAAGCCCTTTTCCCACAAGCACACTCCACTCCTGCCTAGGCCCAAACCCCTTCCACAGAATCTGCCCCATAAGTTCCAACCTCTCACTGATATTGCACTGCCTCTGTCTTCTTGGCTCTGCCTGCTGAAACACTCTTGTCTCACATATTTGCTCTCCTTGCATGCTACCTGCTGATGTCATACTACTGCCTGCCAGGTTCAGTGTTAAATGCCAAAACCATGGACCTGTTCTCATGAGAACTGCAGAAAACTTGGCTTAGCTTGCACTTCCTACAAGTGTGCCCAGATGGGATGCTGGGAGGAAAAGGGCACATCAGAGGAAAACTGGATCTATGGTAGCTCTTTTCAAGAGTCTGTTGGTTCACAACAGCTTTTTGGAGTGGTAAAGGTTGTAAGTATTTGTAATTAATTTTCCCCATCACAATGGCTGCAGATTAAAACTGTTTATTTCTATAGCAACATCTCATCACCATGAATTTTGCTAAAAAGCTGTGGTATTACAGTGAAAGCTATAAAATATCACTTATTGAAGGCATTTCAAAATGCTGGTGAAAAGGAAATCAAGGATAAAGTTGCTGGCAGTTGATAGCATAAAAGAGATGGTAATAGACACAAAATAGATTTTTTTTGTGTAAAAGTACCTAAGATTTAAGTATGCAATTCCAGAGTATAATTGGAGTGACAATAACTATCTCCACATAGGAAGCAGTGAGGATTACAAGCTATTACAAGATATTTTTCCATGTAGAAAATGTGGCCTTAGCATAGGCTACTTTAGAAATGGAGATGATGGAGAGGAGTTTAGTGTCAGTTGTAGGCTAAAAGAGCTTGAAGCAGTGGAAGAGGAAATGACTCAGGCTATGAGAGGAAAATCATCCGATGGCACTGTTTATTAAAGGAGGTGGAGGAAAAATAGCCATAACATCATCAGGTCCGTGCAAAATAATTTCAAGATACGATATTGCTGGTATGATTTACATATCAGTAGATCAGAGGATGCTGCATTTAGAATGTAGATAGACAACAGCTGAAATGTTTTTGTTTTTTTTCCCCCAACCTCCCTTTTCCTCTCCTCCCACCCACTCTTTTCCTTCTCTGTAAACTTTGGTGGTTCAGATAAACTGAAACATAGATCTTCCCTCATCTCTCACTAGAGTTTGCAAAAGGAAATATCTGCAAGCAAGATGTTATAGAACCAGTACTTAGCCATGTGTGTACTTCCTTTATAATGACTCCTCAGGTGTGGATTCAACCTTCAAGTTATACATTCTCAGTGCCAGTAGAATATAAAATTTCAAAATGAAAGTATAAACAGTTTAATTGTTATTTATTCATGCCCCAGTTTGTAAATGCACAACAGTGGCATAACTGCTTACATTAGCCTGAGAAAATAAACCACAAAAAGAAATGCCTTTAAAGGAACAAAAGTGTATATATATACATTATTTACAGAAATACCTTCACACAAAAATATTTCAGCCATCAATGTGCACTGAGCAATTTTTCACCAACTTTTGTGGCTGAAGTAGAGTACATTTTGACAAAAACTCAGTATATTTATGTTATACCAGCTCTGTAAAACACAGCCATATAGAACCTGCAGCACATTTTTTCAAACTGAAACTAAGTAGGAAAGCTAGGTAGGCAGAGTGCATTTATTTGGTGAAGTTTGGACTACATTTTGAGACTAACATTACTCGTGCAAGGCTAGGAAATTCTAGGAATAGGCTAGGAAGTAGGATTTAGGCAAAGACAGAGTGTAGGAGCCAGACTCCTACATCACAGGCTAAAAGGCAAATGGAGAGTAGCACAAAAGCTATGTCTAAGGAAAAAATTATGTGTCTGGAAGTTTGCATTAACACAAGCCCTTCACACTGGTTTTGGTCAATCTTTGCATATGGGGTAAGGCACCCAGCATCATTGAGCATAAATCTGAAAATTGTTCTCCATGCATTAGACTTCTTAACACTGGCTGCTTTCCTCAAGTTCCTGAGCTACTTGCTTGCCACAAAAATGGAATGTTCAATGTATCCAATGTTTTCTCTGTCTTTCATGCTTATTTTTATCACAACACATTAACCAGTGAAGGAGTATGCTTTGAAAAAGCATGTTTGAAAAAGACAATAGCATCTCTTAAGGGCAGAGGAGGGAGTCTTCATGTGACTTCATTAAATGTCACACAAAATATTTCAAAAATTTGTCAGAACTAATATGTGAAAGCGGCTAAAGAAAAGGTACATTCTTATCCTGCCCTCACATTGCTAAAACTCTACTTTGCTATGCTTAACCTTTGTAGCTCATGCATTCTGTGTAAGATTTGAGTACTTCAGCTTACAATAAAAACCAGAAAATTCAAATAGTAAAATTCCTTCTCCTTTTCATAGAACAGCAGGTTTGAATGAAAATACATGCTTGTTACTCTCAACAAAAATATCTTATTTCTACAATCTAATCTTCTACTTCTATTCAGGACAGATCTTCCCTGATTACTTGCTTCTGTCATACTATAACTGTTAATACACATTTGCATTCCAGGAGAGTGACAGCAATTAAACAAAGTAGGTATTGATTTCATTGCCAAGTGCAGCCTGGATTCTTTTTTTCAGTATGATCACGTACACTGTTGTGCATATACAGTGTCACTCCAACACTCCCATCTAAGTAAAATGTATGTATCTATAAACATAGGTGGAACAAATTTCTGTGCACAGATGGACATGTGATCTGAAATCAAGGGAAGGCAGTGAAAAAAAACCAGCACTGACTTTACTGTGCTTCATGTTAAGATCTACTTCTGTTAAAATTGGTTCATTCTCCCTTTTGCCTTCATTGAGTTACCAGGCAGGAGTTGTTTGTACAGTGTCTTGCACAACGGGCCTTTTGAATAAGATTTTACTATCTAATTACTGTACATTAATGTATGTAATATATGTTTATTACTCACCTGGCCAACCTTTATCTTGTTGCTCCTTGAAACAAAGGGACTGCAAAGCAGAATAGGCTTAAATAAAGTCATCTGAATTATATTTCTATAATGCATTCTAATTGTACTGTTTGATCACATATATATACACAATGACTGTAATGTCACATGATACTAATTCTTTCTCTGCCTTCAGTAAGCAAGTATTTTACTAATGAGCATTTAAAGGAATGGATGGGCATATACTACAAAGTTCAGGTGCTAATTTGAATTTATGTTTTCAAAAAGTATCATTAATTTTAATCCAACTGAGTTTTCTTCCAAATTAAATAACAATAAAAGCCCAGGAAAGCATTGACTTGAGCATCATGGAAGAGTGACATTCCAGGTTGCTTGCTCTCATAATGCTCAGGGAAACTTAAAGTTGAACTTTTTCTAAGGAGCAACTCTCTGTTAAAAGGAAAGCTTTGATAAAAATGTAAGAGTAATGTAAAATCATACTGGTCCATAAGGAGCAGGGGCTGGAGAAATATCTGAGAGACATGTGCAGACTAAAGAAGAAGAAAAACAAAAGGCTTGTGAAAGCAAGTCAGAAATTACTCTTTCATTTAGGACTTTGTGTGGCAAGGAAGAATTTCCATCTCAAAGAGAGCTATTGAGAAAAATAGCACACTAAGCTTATTCCCTGCTGCCTTCTGTCAGCCTGACTATAGGCTCTCAAAAACTGCTTGAAATTGTGAGATCTTCTAGCTTTAAGATGATACAGTAAGAATTAAATGGAGGGTTAGAAGGCAAAAGGGAATGTAGGAAAGTAATCTTGCGTAGCATGTGTTAGCCATTAAGAAAGTGTATGAACTAATTGGATAGGAGTGGCATTTGATTTGCTTCTATGACAGAAAATCTGAGAGAAAAATCAAAAAGAGAAGAAAAATTATTTTATTGCCTCGGTTATTGCCCTCCCCCGGCCCCTAATCTTTTTGTTCTATTTTTTTCACAACCACGAGCCCTAAATAAATACCACGATCCTCACTAATCATGCATGCCAAGGTGCTCTGAGAACTGCCTGGAGGCCAAATATATTCCATGATGTCCTAAACACTGTGTTCCATGGTCACTCCCTCCCTATAATTGTAGGGTGAGAACAGGGGTAAGTGTTCAGGGTCTTATTTTTGGTGAACTACAGTATTTGTGCAATGACGTCTTGCAGTCCTATATAATTTTCCTTTCCTGGGTGTCAAATAGCTTTACCAGCAATGGTGTGCAGTAGGAATTTTAGAGGAATTCTTCAAAAGTAAGTGACAGTTCTTTTATATGAAGAATAGTTCTTCACAAAAAAAAAAAAAAAGCTATGCTTCTGTATTTCTTTGTCTTCTTGATAGAAAATATACCTCAGCTCATACGCTTCCACTGATCCGTTGTTATCCTTGTTTTTTGCATCAAACAGACTTTCATTCTTCCCCTTGCCCCATCCATGCTCCCTGGTGAAGTACATTGCTCTCCTGTCTAAGAGTTTTTCCTTGCACTGGCAGCAGTGGTGGTGGGTGAACCCTCCCTGGCAAGCATGCTGATGGAAAGAATATACAAAATATGCCTCCTACAGAGATATATTTGCCTCAGCAGCTTTATCTCTTTATACTGCAAAACTTAAATCAGTCCATGGCATGAAGAAAGATTTAGTAGAACTAGTAGGTGACTCCTTTACAGGTGTGTAAAACCTCAGAAAAAAGCTCAGAGCGGGCTGCAGAAATGCCTGGGTGGACTTTGTTTTGTGCCATGTTAGGGGTCAGGCTGGTCGCCATCTGCAAAACCAGAGAGTTCAACAGCTTTACAGTATTACTGATTACAAAGTGCTGCTAACCCACACACAGGACCTGCTGGGAACAGAGGGTAAATGAATCATGATTGTCCCTCTCAGGCTAGTCTGTGAATGTGCATAGTCACTCCCTGTCCACAAAGACTCACATGTGTCAAGTGCCACAGAAATGGTTTTGCCCTTTCAAATAGATGTGGGAATTTAAAGGAGGCTGTAAAGAGCCACAGAGTCTTGTGCTGCCAGTATGCCCAAGAACATTCATTTTTATGTTCCTTCTCAGCTCTTGTAAACAAGGCTTCCAAACACTCACACAGTGCCTACAAAATAAAGCTCATCCCATTCATGACTGAGGTGGTTCCAGTGGGAAAAAAAAAAAAAAAAAAAGAAAATGTTTGAGGCCTTCATTAACTCTTTTGCTGTGTTCCCTGTAAAACTGTAGTCTCTGTTCCTTAAACACCAGTTAATATTAGAAACCAGAGACTACATGTTACAATCAGGCAAAGTGAAAAAGAAGCTGGATCCCACTGCTCCTGTGCCTGGCACATGCTCTTGTCTTCACGATTAACTGTACCTCCTTGTGGCTTCTTGGCTATACCTCCCCAGGACTGCTGTGGTCAGCCAAAGCTGTGGAAGTCAGAAGCCATGTCGTGTCATTGAAGTTTAAATCTTGCCTCTGTGAGGAGCAGAGGTGCCTGCCATCTGAACAGACTTAAGACACAGCAAGAAGTATGGCTTGGCCACAGCTCAGTCCTGCTCAATCTCAAGCTGAATGTGAATGTAAACACAGCAATTTTAAGAATTGACAGGGCAACAAACCCAGTGACTCATGTTTCTTTCTAAACCGCAACATTTTTCATCCTTTTACCTGTTCAGGGAAGATCCCCTGACAAGGAGCTGTTCTAGATACAGAAGTTCTCTCTGACATGAATTAAATTACCTGTTCACAAGGAGTTATTCAAATGCCTTTGAAAAGTAAAAATGTGAATCAACAATTCAAAGGGCAAATTTGGGGTAGTGATAGGCCTTATGGCAAGATAACCTAAGGAACTGTTAACAGTTGACAGGTTGAAGTGTATTATTGTAAAGCTGATTCCCATAGACTAAGTCTTGTGAAAACTTTAAGTGTATGTCCATCATCATTACATCTCCTGAAAAACTAAATTGGCTTACTTATTGCATTTTCCTCAAAAATATGCATTTCTACAAATGGCAGGTGTGTCAGGAAAGGCTGATCAAAATCTGACAAATAGTAAAGGAAATGTATTAGAAAAATTTAATTTCCCCCATTCATTCTGGTGTTAATGAAGTTTTAACTATATATTATTAGTTAGTTCTGATCTCACTTATGATAAGGGTCATTCCCAAGTGGCTACATTGACTTCAATATCCTCACTTTAGCTTCTACAATGGGATTCTGATGCAAAACACTGTGTAAAACATCTAGCACGTTAATCTCTCTTCTGTTTTTTTTTGTTTATAATTGCGTATCTTCTGACTGCACTGAGATAGCAAAATGCAGTTAAAAGGATGTTGTAATGGTTGTTGTAATACTACATTTCACAATGCCTTTTCAGTGTGGTTTTTTTCCCCCTTCTCTATTCTAAATGTGTACTTATATAACATTTTGGAAATCACATTTTTTCAGATGTCACCTGTTTATGAAGACCTTTTCAGAGATAAGCATTTCAGTGAAGCTCTTTTTAGAATTGCTGTCCAAAGCACCATGTCAGTTAAAAAAACTATAGTACAAAATCTTCTTCTGCAAGCACTGAGAAAAGGAGGAAGCCTATCTTGTCTATTCTTCTGATCAACTGCAACTCTATCCTCATTTTGCTTAAGACACTCTCTTGTGGTTTGTCTTGTCTAGTTTTCAATGATTCATACAGTAAGACTTAAGTATCAGATAAAAGAGCAGCAATTTCCTGGGACAAATATTTGAGAATATATATTTCCTTATTTTACATCAATTGGAATAAATGAGGAATCTATAATCAATTACTTGATCATATCCTTCTTGCTTTACTTATAGGAAGCAGTTCCTTGAAATGATTCTTTTCTTACTGCCACTTGTGTAATTGCAGAGCAACTTCTCTAAGTAACTGGAGTCACCCCAGAATAAAACTGACATACACGAGAGCTGAACCAAGTGTGATAGAACTAATTCTCCAAGAAAAACAAGCAGCCATTAGGCCTTAGCTAAAATGTTTCTGCCTTTTCACCAAGAAGCAGCAGCAAATTTTGATGCCTTGTAGGTCAGGTTTCCTCTCTAAAAGCAGGATACAGAGGTGCTGACTTGCATATTTCCTTACGGTAATGTGTCTATTTAAAGAACATACAGACACTGATTACCACAAGGGTGATTAAAACCAGCACACAGTCAACTCCCCTTTGCAGAAACACCACGGCCTTGCACCAAGAAACAAATGCTTTGGTATTCTTTCTTTGCAGGACGATCACAAAAATGAAGCAGCTGTTAAGACACAACCAGAACCCCTTTCTCTCCTTCATCCCTGCCTTTGACTGGGGGAAACCTTTGCCCAGGCCTCTGCCCCCATGGTGTGGAAAAACAGCAGTATCATTAAGCCTGGGTTTATATGTGTGCTCTGTTGCACAAAGGACACTCAGGAAGGTTTAAATGCTCAAAAACAAGAGCTTCAACCCACACAGTATCTTTAACAACTTTGTGTGCCTGGTTACTGTTTGGGAACTTTTCTGCGAATAATTTTATCATGCGTATGATACATCATGTGCAAACCATTAACTCCTTTCACCATAGCCATATAATTTCAAAACCAATAATGCTCTTTATTAAAGCACTTAAAAATAGCATTCTAGTGCAAAAGGTTATCCAATGCCTTTCTACTGTAGAGTATGTCAGCAACTCGTTGACAGTTTGTAGTGCGTGTCAGTGATTTAGTGGTGAAATTCATAGAGAGCAGGGACAAGCCGTGTAAAAGTCTTGATATGTCAAAATCAATGTTATGTAATAAAAAATGTAACAGCTGATAATGTAAACATATTGAGGAGATGATGAAGAATACACTTTCAGTCTGCAAAGCTGTTGAGAGTTGGGACCTAAGGACCTGGGACAAACAAATGGAAATCACTGTTGCAAAGATCAAATTTTATCTTAATGTGGTCAGGGAGGGACTTACAAGGGTGGTGGAAAGAGAGAGGCCGATATTTATTGACACATAACAAGAGACAGGGGCCACTTGGCTGGCTGCACAGCTCCACTGCGGATGAGAGCTGGGTCTGATCCTAGTGTTGTCCGATGTGGATAACACTAGGACAAAGCCCTGGTCTTCCTCTGATGCAGGAGTTTGGTAATGCTGATAGTCATTAAGGCCTCAAATCAACACTTAGGGTAATTCAACATTGCTGTATTGCTTTCTGTTGCTAAGCAGGACGTGAGCTGGTTCCACTTATTTTAACTTAGTCTGCAGATTTGCACCAGCTGAAAACCTGGCTCCAAGCAGACTGTGAGGGAATTTTCTTGACTTTTCTCCACCCTCCCTTTAGAAATCAATTACTGCTGCATGTTTTCCATTTTCCTATAAGCTTCTATCCAATGATCCAAACACTCCAAGATAAACATGTACATTTCCTTGCTTGGTACTCTATGTCAGCATCTATTTAAACTGCCTCTGCAAGAGCAAGTGATCCTTAAAAATTCTCCCATTGTGATTAAACAGAAGTTTATTTTATTTTTAGAACCATCTCTGAAAATACATGTCACACCTCCAGCAATGCTTTTTGCCATATTCATATTCTTCCAGTGCTTCTAGGTGCAGTTCCTAGGTCCTATTTGACTTACTAACCACCATTAGACAAACTTTGTTGTAACTTGTTCATATTCAAGGCTGGAGTAAATGCAGCCATTCCCAAATAATTCTGATTGTGTAAGCTGATAAATGTACAGTGGAATCTCCTGAAATGAAATAGGATGAAAACTGAATTACAGCGCAGCAAAGTAGGACCTGTGATCTTGAGTACAGTGACCTTTTCTTAAAATGAAGGGGAGGGAAGAGGTAAGGGAACAGGCAGGAACAGTGTGGCAGACCCTGCTGTCTCTTTACCCACTGCTGTGTGTAGAAGATGCTGTGCTGAGGAAGAGTTTGGTTATATGGAGTAAAGGTTACTAACATGGTTGGGGCTGACCATACCCAGGAGTAGTAACAATTGCACTGTACTTTCCTGTGCCTTGGCAGCAACAGGAATGGACAGTTCAGCTCGCCAGAGGTTTTGTCCAGTTACACACCCTTGTCTCCCATTGCAGAAGTGGCAAGGCCCTCTCTGCCTCTGGCCACTGTACCATTTGAGTTGCAAAGCTCAGCTTCACCTATAGTCTTGGAAACCACAGAAATGGCTGCAACAGAGCATATTGGTATCACTGCACACACACCATATTCCTTTATGCTGCTGGAGAGTCTGGCCACAGGTGTTGCCTCAAACCATTTACCATCTAACTTAATGCATTATGTAACAAAGAGGCAAGAGCACCAAATCTGGTATATTCAAGCTTGGTTTTCGGTTTACAGAATAATCTGCTCAGAGGCCAGATGTGTTTTAAGCGCCCCATAACTGAGAATGTGGGTGTGTGCTTGCCCTGCTCCCTGTGTAAAGTCCCACCACTTTCATTTAGTGGCCTTGTAAATGCACTTTGCCTGCACAGATTTTGGCATTAATGTGCCTGAATGCAGAAGTTAGAGGGCACAAGGAGTCCAGTCCTGCATCACTATTTTCGGGCCAAAAATACCTTCCAGTAGGCCATTATTTTAGCAGTGAATGTCCTTTGGGACAGCAGTGAATGAAAGTCATTGACAGGTCATGAAGTTACTGCAACAAGATACACATGCTTCTTCATAGAAGAGGCAGCACCACATTTTCTATGAGAGAGGCTACATAAGATGAGGCCAACATACTCCTTGCCATCTGTGTTCAAGGTGTCCCAGCAGGTGTTAACACAGCCCTGCGCCCACCAAGCTTCAGATGGCAAACAGCTGCAGACAGATGATAGCCCTGATTGAGAAAAAGGGATTTGCTAAACAGAACTTCCTGTATGAAACTGGTAATTTTGATTTAAATATCTTGCTTTCGTTTGCCTTGCCAGGGTCTTGAGCTCCAGACCCACCAGGCAATTCCCTGGACTAAAAGCCTGGGTTTCTTAGCTTTTCAGGCTCTGAGCTCTTCTGTCTGAGAGGCCTGAGGACCACTGAGATCAGAGCCTTCCAGCATTCCCTAAGTCTGCAAGTTGCCCAGCACCTCCAGTGGCTGAGTCTCCCAGGCTGGTTCATATCCTTGAAATAGCTGACCCCCAATCATAGTGGATTGTGAGGAAGACTGCCCTGGGATTCTGCCCTCAGTTTCCCAGGGGAGCTGGGGAAATATATCCTGTTCAAGAAAAATGTGAACTGCTTACTGCTGCTGGAATGCGTTTTATTTCTTTGAAAAACATTAGGTGTCTACAGGTACTGAGACATTGCTACTGAGCTGTAGCAATGCAATTGGCTTACAGGTGTAGGCAAAATAGGCAAAAGGCTATTGGGGTGGAAAAAGGGATGTAATTTCAAAAGTGCTGACAACATTTTAATTATTTCTTTTCCTTAAGTACAAAGTCTGCAGCAAAAGAATAGCTGTCGTGGAATGAAAATACTGCATTCTTTTTCTCTTTATGTACCACTTTACTATTTTTCCATGTGTTTCTGATCATCATGGAGTTTGGTATAGTTTTGCCAAACTCCAGAGAAATAAAACTCTTGGTGAGCTAGAAATCAGCTAGATCTCAATGATTTTAATAATATCAAGGGGTATGTGTGGAGGGTAGGGACGCTTGAAGGGTAGGCAATGCTAACATGTAAACGCAGGCATAATCAAGTGGCAGAACTGCCATGCACTGAGAGCAGGACTGAACTTCAGGTCATGCCAAAAGGCAAAGTTAACCCAGTGTTTTACTTTGGTATCACTCCCAGCCTCACACATAGATTCCTCTCACCCATGGATAGTGTGTTTTTAAGCAGTATGGACTTAGCTGGAACATAAGGTTTTGCTCAAGGCCTTTCAGCTCTGCACTGAGAACATGAGCTATGCTAAGGCACTAATTATTCTCCACAGCTTTCCTCAGTTGAAGAGAGATGCAAGCTGACCCTAGCACGATGCAAGAAGCATGGGATGTAGCAAGGAATGCCACCATGCAGCATGGCTATGTTTCCTCAGCTACCTGATTTCTCCTACCGTGAGAGCTGAGGGGCAATTTGCAGAGTCTGTCACTGTGCTGTGCCTGACATGCTCATTTGTGAGACTGGGAAGAGAGAAACACACAGGAGAGAGGTGGAAGCTGCTTATGAGGAATGCTGAGGCTGGCATTTTCTGTTCACCTCTTGCAGGTTTGACTTGAGAAGCAGATGTCTGGTGTGTCTTAGGAATAAATTTTGCTGCAACCAACCTAGTCACACTGCAAGTGTGTGGTGTGGAGCTCAGCCTCAATGCCCTTACATGCTGTCTCAGGTAGGAGAGATCTACTTACTTAAGCCCTTTTTCCTAGTGTTTCTTTCTGGAACCCTAATGGCATGGATACAGAAGGATATTGAACTTCCACTGTGCTTAATGCTCTCTTTTTCTTTTCACAAGGTAGTCTTCAGTTGCACACTTCAGACCCATTAGATCTGCAGTGTTGCATACTCACTTAGTTTTGGGTGCTAAGCTGCAGGTGCCGATATTAGACATCTAATCACTTGGCTTAGAGAGGCAATTTGGACACCCCACTGATTTTTCCAAACATTTCTGGGCCTAATCAGAATGAAGCCCATTAACTTCAGTGGGCTTTGGATGATTTCCTATCTATCCAAAACTTGCAAAAATATGCTTTAAGAGAAATATCAAAGTTAAATTGGGACATTTTAAGAATTTTCTTTGTATTTTAATTTAGTGGCTCTATGCTGACAATATAATTAGAGAGATACTATTTTAATTAATGCCAGATGACATTAGTGGGATGGCAAAAACATTGAGTTTTCTAAAGAATAGTTCACAGCTGAACTGCTCCTCTCTCCCCACTCCATATTTAGCAGAGACAGCTGAACTAAACCAACAGTTAAGCCATTTACAAATACCAGTAATGTGGTGTATCTTAGCATGTTACTTTCAAGCCAAATCTAACATTATTGCAGAAAAATATACTAACCATGTTTCCTTAGCACGTACATATTAAAAAACAGGAAGATTTGCAGGACCTTGCACTATTCTTATGTTTAAAGTGGATAGTGGACAATCTGGCTGCCACTGAAACCAAAGGAGCAGAACCTAGACCTGTGCTTTATATAGCTGAGCATTTGAGAGGTAATGTTTGGTTTAGGATTTGTGGATTTCTTGGGATCCATCAGATAATTTGAAAAGGGTTTGCAGTGACAAGCTAAAACATATTCATATTCAGTGTGAGTCCATATATCCTGTATGAGTCTACACATGTAAAATTACTAGGAGGTTCATGCCACTACAGGAATTAAAAATTAATACAAAAATTAATACCCAATGAGAACTATAGCCTTTATTTTAATAGACTCATATATTTAAAATTGCACATACAGAAATATTTATCTATGGATGTAAATATTTTTATATTTAAGTTCACTGTACGTTGTCATGTCTTGTAGATCCCATCTTGAGTAGAGTCAGCGAGTTAAAAGTCTTGGGGCATATAATTGTATCCTGCTGTGTAAGGAGATAAAAATTTGTAAGGTCATTTGTACTGCTCTAAATAGGACTTAAGACCATCTACAGAAGATTTTTCTTTTTAACAATGATAGGGCAGCATAACAAAATTGGCAGGACTTCTAAAGAAGTCTTAACTTCCCTGGGAGAAGAAAAGGAGAAAGGCAAAACTGAAGGCTGGTACATCCCAGATGACAGGAATGTCTCAAATGCTGCTCCTGGGTGACACATGGAATCTTACACTAGACCAAAATAACATGCCTACATAAACCAAAACCCACTGCCCATATAAACTCATGTAGCCAGATCAAAAGTCTTCAAAAACTTTGTCATGCAGACTCTTCACATATGCAAGCTGTATATGTATGCAGGTAGTGTCTGTCCTTGCGTGGCCTAAAAGCATGAAACCACTGTTAATGCCAGTATAGTGGACTCTGGTTAAATTAACTGAAGTCTAAATGTGTGCTTATGCATGACCAGGACTGAACCTATATTGGTGGTTATCTGACAACATATGCATCAGTACTGACCATATTGGCCAGGGACCCTTGGCCTATCTATGTATGTCATGATTTAGGGTCAGGGCAATCCTCTAGACCTATAACAGATGTTCTCTGTTAACCAAAGGAGAAGACAAAAGGAATAAGAGAGAGAGAGACTTATCAATTAGAAAAGGAAACTAGAACAGCTTTAATGAAAATGCAAATAATAATACTACTACTAAAATGGAATATATACAAATATGTACAAAACTAGTATCGAATACAGCCCATATAATGGCAATTACATCACCATCGCCACTTATGCTGTGAAGCAGGCACCAGTGAAGTTCCAAACTGGGCCAAGCAACAGACGGGAACCATGTTCAGGAGCTGGATTCTGGTACGGTATTCAGGAACACATCAATCAGGATCAAAGGCAGAACGGACAGAGTCCTCCTCAGATGCTGGCCATTGAAGAAGAGAGGAAGAAGCCAGAAGAGCCAATCAAGAGCTGAGCTTGGCCTTTATGATCCCGATGCTTTATACCAAATATATATGTATATGTATATACATATGTATATGTGTATATATATGTATATGTATATGGAATGGAATACCTCACTGGTCAGTTTAGGGTCACCTGTCCTGTCTGCTCCTCCCCACAGGTGCAGCCTTTTACTTTCTGTACTCCCAACATAATACACAAGATTTAGCAGTGGCCTTGGTCTGCACACCAACCCTCAGTAGTAACTCTAAACATTGAGCATTATCACTGCTAGAAGCAGGCACTGTCTGCGAAAACATGCTGCTAATTTCAGAAAGTGCAGTTAGTTAGAAGAAATTAGCTGAAAACTAAAATCACTCAACAGAATCGTTCTGTTCTCACTCAAACCATGACAATGTATGACAGAAAAAAATCCCTTTACTAATATTCCCAATTCATGGTAGGCAAACTTTTAAGTTGCACAAACCCACTTATCTTCTGTAGTAACTCCACATTGGCTTTGCATCTGCTTTGCATAGAGTTCAGTGCCAGGAAAAGCCACAGGAATATTAACTCTTGTCTCAGCTTGTCTGACACTCCCTGTTAACAGGGAAAGTTTACTATTTATCTTGAGGCTGAAGCTGTATTTTACATTTCCTTCCCCTCACCTCACAACTGTTGATGAGCAGTGAAAGCTCATATATTCTCAAAATTAAAATGTCACTGAATTTATTGCATAATGTTTAGGATTGGGCAAATTTGAGTTGCATAAATATATGGCGGATAGGATTACATACTTGGCCTAGTGCTTGATATCATATGGGAAACCGCTTGTCAGAGTAAGGAGCTGTGACTGGTGATTTGTCCTCAAAGATCCATATCCACAGAGGATCCAGAAGACTGGGACTGGAATATTTTAATGTAAATGCGAAGAAGGCTTTGAACTGATGAATATGCTTTAGCTTAACAGAAGTATTTAGCTCTAGCTCACTGAAGTATTTTGGGATTTGAGGACATGCATCATCTTTGCCTGTGTTCCAAATTCCCTGTGCAAATTGCACTGAAGAAAAAAAATCACTAAAATGAAGTCGATAACTCATAGAACAACAAACACTTCTGCAAAATCCAGATTTTTTATCACTTGTACTGACTTTTCACCAGCTTTTGTATCAATGCAGTGTACAGGTTGGCACTTAATACTTTTGATCAGTTCATTTATTTCAGCTTGTTTTCAGACCACTTCACACATAAACCTGAGAAGGTAAGCGCCGAGTCCCCATCAGGAATGAAGGAAGGGGAAATGGCGAGGAAACGCTAGAATTGCACCTATTTCTCTTCCCCGCTCTCGAGCGCTCACTTCCCGGGGGGAGGGGCCGGAGAGGAGGGAGGGGCCGCGGCTGCCGCAAGCGGCGGTGGAGCGCCGAGCGCATCGAGCGCTCCCGTCCGTCCATCCGCCCCCTCGCTCGGCGATCGGCTCCCTCGGCAGCTCCAGCTCCACCCCTCCCCGTCCCCCGCCATTTCAGACCGGGACGGAAAGGGACGGGGAGCGGCCGCCGCGTGCGGGGTGACAAGGGAGGCGCCAGTGTGCTCCCATCGGCCCGCTGCAGCGTCAGGTTGGTACTCGCCTATCCCTACCCCTACCCCGCTGAACCAGAACGAGTCCGCCGCGCTTGCTTTCTTTTCTACCCTTCCCCCCTCTTTCCCTTTGAGGTGGGGCAGGGGGAAAGTGGTGTGGCTTCCTGAAGCCGGGCTCCCCACTCTCCCGTCCCCCTTCTTCCTTCCGATGTCGTCCCGCGGAGGTGCAGAAACGCCGGCAACCGGGCGAGGGCCGCCTCCTAGCGCCTGTCCCGCTGCCGCCTGCGGGGCTGCGCCCTGCTCCGCTTCCCCTCCGCCGGCATCCTATGGAGCAGCCTTCGCCTGCCCCTGCAACTGCCCTTCCCCGCGGCGCGGGCGGTGACTCGGCAGCCGTGGGAGGGGGCAGAGGGACAGGTGGCCAACGCCCTCCGGGAGCCTGGCAAACAGCAGCTTATGTCGAGTCAACCGGCCAGCCTCCCCTTTTCCTTATGTATTTTTTTGGTTTGCCCCTCCTCCCAAATCATAAAATCCCTGTGCGCGGTGCCGGGCCGCAAAGTTGCGGCGGCCCAGTCTCTTCGCTTACTCGAGGCTGAGAGGAACTGGGGCGGGAAGCGGCACCTCGAGTCCCGGGGAAGCAAGAGGGGATCCCGGCACTGGCCCCGTGGCCGAGCTCGGGGGCCGGTTCCGCAGAGCTCGCCTGGGAAAAAAAATAAATTGTGGCAGTAAAGGCTTCAGGTGAAGCCGTGCTCTCTCTCTCTTGCCTGTCCCGCTATAGCCGTTTGGGAGGAGATGGGTTCGCGGGTTTGTGGGGCGCTTGGTTTGGCCTCGCTTCGCTAAAATCTGGGAGGTCTCCTAAGAGTCACCGGGGCTTTGGGAAAAGGGAGCAGAAACCAAAATCTTTGCCTCGCAAGACGTACTCTCTCACTCCGCCCCCCCCCCCG
>VWZK01001836.1:1066-15006 GCA_013396935.1 Baryphthengus martii | reverse complement strand
CCCCCCGAATTTAGTGTATTCTCGGTTTGGATTTTTTAAAGTTCTTTCTAATTGATGCTTTTCAGCTTAGTGCCCGTGCTGTATTTCCTGTGTATAGTTTTGTTTGCATTCCCTCATAGCTTTTTGTCTTGTCTTTCAGGGAGAGAGTTGCTTTCCGGTAATAGTAAAGGAACGTGATAATGAATGAAGATGCACCAGCAGCATCCTCGTTAATCACAGCCTGACTCTTTCTGCTTAATGTTGGTTTTTTTTGTCATCAGGTCTGCTAAAAAATGACAGAATATAAACTTGTTGTCGTTGGAGCTGGTGGTGTAGGCAAGAGTGCCTTGACAATACAGCTAATTCAGAATCACTTTGTGGATGAATACGACCCAACAATAGAGGTAAACAATTTCATCTTAATGGTTTTTGTGAAGAGATATTATCAGTAATAAGGGTAGTTGTTTACTTTTGGACAGTTACCACAAAAATATAGAACAAAGTTTTATAATAAAATGACCTCAAAGATAATGGTCAGCATTGGATCAGCATTAGAGAGGAATTTGCTGTGCTGCTTAATCTGGCTATAGAACAACAGCTGCAGTAAAAAATTAACAATTTTGATCAATTGGTGTTAATTGCCATGTTTTGTTGGACAGTTTACATGCATGATTTTAGGATCTTGGTGACAAAGTATTTGCCAAATTCACTTGAAAATGCTTGGCAAAACGTCATCACTCTTCATGCAACCTCTTCTATGTCACTTTCCTTTTTGATATCAAGAAGGAAAATTTATAGTTCTGAAATGTATGTGTCAAACTTTCTCAGCTTCTATCATTAGGATCTGTGCCCTGGAATGTTATGGTGAATGAAGTAAAATTTTGGAGCCTGATTTTTTTTTTTTTTTTTTTTTTTTTACACATACTAGTGTGTACTTCTGTATCTAGAAAAAATATTACAAGATAGGTGCTGAAGTGGGTTCTCTGAAATACATGGCACAGTACCTCAAAATCCAAAATTGTATTTAGGATTTAAAAGTTGCAATATTTTAAAGGTTTTTAGTGAGCAGGCAAGCTCTGCCTTTTAAATATAGGAAAAATATTAGTGTTGTCTGAAATCTCCTGTGGATCATTGCATTTAATAACCTCAGACTGTATAAAATGAGAAATCACACTATAATTTACTCAAGATTTTTATATTCCCATTACTGAAGCTCTGTAGCTTATGACGTCATTTATGTTTATACAACAAGGCACTTCCAAGCTCACTTGAAGGAGTCACAAGGGTTTAAATTTAGGCTTAAAATAGTGACTTGGAAAATACCTATGTAGTCATTTTCAGATAGGCATAAGCAAAAGGGACTAGTGCCCTGAGGTGATACAAACCTGTCTTACTTGAACGAAGTACAGGTCCAAGTTTGTGTACCTTAAAATGTGCCTGTGAGTTGTCTATGTTGCATGGCCAAGTAACCTCATGTATGCTTGTAGAAGATTTTGTGAATAGACCTATGGAGAGGAGGAGAGAGGCTCTTTCAATTACTAAGATGTTAAATTAAAAAAAAACAAAACCAACAACCCAGCAACCCAAAAACATGCTTAAAAAACAAAAACTTACTGAGAGAAACAAGCAAAATGAGATTTCACTGTTTTTCCTGTAAAAGGAACTTTGAAGGATGTCTTTGTAATACATGTCCATAATTATCTGGCTTTTTTAGGTTGGGGTATGTTTATTGATTGCAGAAAGTACTGTGGAGATTCTGTGTTGGATATTGTCATATCAAGCCAGAACTGTTAGGAACACAGAAACCTAAATGCCTGTATTCCTAAAGCACTTGAGGAATTTTGCTGATCAGCAAGCTGAGTATTTTGAGGAATACCAAATACATTTTAATATAAAATAATAAAATTAAAATACAGTTCCTTATACAAATAACCTAAAATCCCAGAACCGTGGTTTGTGCTTGGTAGTGTGCAGGATGACTGTGACACTGTGGTGTGGTCCAGAATCAGTATATTCTGATAGAAAGAAACCTCTAATAGCTTTTACCAGAGTCCACAAGTTGTTGCATGCAACAGGATTAATCTTCTGCAACTCCTACAAGTTCTTGACTATATACTAGTTACCACTGTTGTCTTGTAAATTCAGAGACCTTAAGAATGGAGACTGTATCTTCCTACTTATGGGGTAGATCACCTTATGTGGCTCACAGTGCTATAGTCATGTAGGTAAGCTTGTAGGGAAGAAAAGAAGTGAGTTAAAGAAGAGTGGTCAGTGATTTGGAGAGGCAAACAGGTTCCCAAGAGTGGACTTGTAATTGGGTTTAAATACTTGTCCTCACCTGGGCAGAATCCCATTGGGTTAAGAGGGGCTGCTTTATTGTGTTTCCTGTGTAGATGCCGTTGTGGTAGGGGCTGATCAAAGAACAATAGCCATGGAGTGTTCTTTATGCAGTGTGAGGAGATAAGGCTAAAGTTGCTTTAACCGGTAAATAATAATGGTTGCGATGGTTAGATGGTTCAGCAGTGTCGCTACTATTGTTTCTTGCTTATTACTGTTTCTCTCATTGTCAAACAGCTATTGCCGAAATACTGATTTTTCCCTCACAGATAAATAATCAAGCTAAATATTTTATGGTAGACAGAGGGAAGAGTTCAGTGTTTATCTGTAGTGGATTCCATAACTACATGGTTATTGAATGGTGATCTTTTGTGTCATTTAGCAAGATGAGACTCAACACTTCAACAATTCTCATGTTGTGAAGACATGATGCAATTGAAGAGAGGAAAAAATATACTAGTTATTTAATCACAGATGCATTTATAATGTTAATGTTGCTGTTTTCAATGGAATAGACTTAATGATTCAACAAACAACTTGCTTGCAAAATGTCAAGTTTCATGGCCTGCTTGAGAATTTTATTTACTGATATCTGAGCGTATCAGATGACAGGAGACGTAGGGAAGAATTAAATGAGTACGTTTTTGGGTGGCTGCTGTTATTCAGATATATATGCTTTATAGATGTCTCGCAGTTTCTTATTTGAAGTAGATGTCCAAGCACAGATTTATAGCTGAGCAATTTTAAGTGTGTTTTTTTGTTTTTTTTTTTTATAATTGTATACTAACTCTTGTAAATCTTGCCTAATACACAGAACAGTTGGACTAGTACCCTCTACTAGTCAAGGTTTGCTAATTCTTTATTTGTACTATCTTGTGTGATAATTTTTAAATTTTTTATTTTATCTTTATTTTTTCTAGAGCTTCAACATGTTTTAGTGCTAAATACATGTTATTACTTAAATATTCCAGAGAAAAGATAGCTTTCCTAGTTGCCTGTCAGAGGTTTTTCAATTGGATAAGCAAAATCCCTTGGCTAACTTAGGAATACTGATATTTTTAAGTCTGCGGTCTTAAATTACCTATGTACCTGTGAAACTTCCACCAATACTCAGTAATAGCTCAGTCTTAGTAGCTGTGATATTTTAACATTAAATCACCAGTACAATGGATTCTTACAAATTAACAGTTGCTTAGATGGGAATTATTAAGCAGTGGGTTTTTTGAGGGTTTTTAAGATAAATTCTATATAGTGTATAGCCAAGACTTCCTGTTACATTTACTTAATTCTATCTGTTTACAAGCACTGTTGTTACGCCTTTAGCATAATTCATGCTGATTTTTATGGCTTGAGAAATGCTAATTAAAGCAGGTTAAGTGATTCATGAAATTAAAACTTTTTTAATATAGATATGCAGAGTCTGTATATGGGGGAAAAATTACAAATTCATATTTGGAGTCAGGTGCTGCTTCAAAATTAACTTCTAGTTTGCATTTTGTCTTTACTTAATAGCCTTAAACTGGGTGTTTCTTCGTTGTGTTAATTACTGAAACCTTCTAACCTGCAGTAAAGTTACTGAATTTTTATAAATTATGAGATTTATAGTTTGGAAGATTGTTTTTTTGTTGTTAGAAGGAAGTCTGTATTCTGAAGCAGAAGTGGCACAGGTACTATAGTGGCATAACTTTTTGTTACAGCTTACATTCTGTTTTTCAGGACTTGCAGTATGGTAATACACAGGATAAAATTTGTTTATTTATTATGTTTACACTGATATTTACCATGATGGGGTTGGAGGTCCCATAGCCTGAGATTTTAATGTGGTGCCTCAATTTTCTTTCCTGCAGTGACAACTGTGATTTCAGGTTTGATGTTTTGCATGGCGGGGAAAAAGGCAAAACCATAAAGTGTTTATTATTTCAGTAGCTTGGAAGGAAATCATAAGCTGGAATTTTTCTCTTTTCCTTCTGCCTCAAATATGCTTTCTAGTTAGTGACAAAATTTTCTCTCCAGAAGGGGGCAACATCTATCATCTCAAAGCATTCCTTCTTTTTGTACCTGTGTGTTACATCTTTGGTGCTGCCATTAACAGAGTAGGCATGCTAAAGCCTGCAGTTCTTTTTTCTTAAAAAATATTTTCTTTGCTGAAAATTATTTAAAGCTTTTGTTTAGAGCTCAGTTGAGGGGAATTTATTTTTCTTTGAACTTCTAAGATGTAAAGGAGTAACACAGGCTTTTCAAGCATTGCTTTTCATATTTTAAAACTAGCAGTCAAATTGCAAATGAAAATGAAAGCTTTGTAAAGTACACCTAGAATAATTACAGCAGTTCTATTAGTACTCCACTGTGAACTGTGATACTGTAAAGATACTGTAGGACTTGGGGAGTTGGCTGTTGAATTTAAGTGAATTAGAATAAAGATGCGTGTCTTCTTTTTTTTCTTTTAAGCAATGAGATAGAATATCAACCTTATTTTAAAATATGTTGGAGCTTGTGTATTTGTCTCAGCTGTATCAATATTTAAACATGGCTTATGTTTCTAAAGTAAGGTACTTAATTCTTTCTTCAACACAGAATTTGCATTTCTGTGAAATAAACATTTCCAAAATCATATTGGAGGTAAACTTTTATCTTTAATATAAACAGTCAATATTGTTTTACGTGTGTGGTGGGTTGAGCTTGGCTGAACACCAGGTACCCACCAAGTTACTCCATCACTCCCCCCTACTTCCCTAAGCATGACAAGGGGAGAGAGAATAAGATGGGGAAAAAAACATGGGGTATGATAAAGGCAGTTTAATAGGAAAAAGTGAAAAGCAAGCCGCGTGTGCGAAGCAAAGCGAAACAAGATTTTATTCTCTACTTCCCATTAGCAGGCGATGCCTGGCCTTTCCCGGGAAGCAGGGCTCTGGTACGTGTAGTGGTTGCTCAGAGGACAAACGTTTTCACACATGGATTACCCCTGCCACCTCCTCCTTTCTCTCCCTTCTGTACTTAAGCTGACGACATACGGTGTGGAATATGTCTTTGGTCAGTTTGAGTCAGCTGTCCTGACTGTGTCCCCTCCCAAGATCTTGCCCACCCCATCTCACTGTGGGAGGGGGAAGAAATGTTGGAAAGCCAGCCTTGGTGCTGTGCAAGTGCTGCTCAGCAGCAGCCACAACACGGCCATCTTGTCTACCTCCTAATACAAAACCACCATATGAGCTGCTGTGGGGGAACGTTAACTCCATCTCAGCCAAACCCAATACAACATGATACTGTTAGATGTCATCCAGGCCCGAGATAAATGTGAGATTACAGTTTGCTTAGTTTAAGATGCTAATTCTATACAAATATCTCTGGCTTTTTTTTTTTTTTATCGTGAGCAGCAGGAAAGAAGAGAGCCTTTTGTAAAAATACAAATAGATAGAAAGTGCACAGGAGTGCTCTGCCTTAAAATGGGTACAAAGGAAGGAAGGTTATTCTCAATTTATCTTGAAGTTGGCTAAAATTGCAACTTTTATACTTAAATTCCCTTCCCAATAGCTTAGGTTCACTTCTGTGTAGTGTCAAAGAGAACAGCAACAATATTGTGTTAATTGCTAGCTAAGAGATCTGAAAGGTAACACCAAGATTTTATGTTTGTCTTACAGATTCACTGAGAATAATTCATGGAACTGCTCAATGATCTGTTTTTAAAGCTTATTGGCATGGGTTTATTTCCAATAGTTAGATGTTTATAGAAGTTACTAGGAAAGTAATGCTTTTTTTCTTATCACTAAAACTGTACTCATAGCAGCATAGCACCAAAAGGAGCTGTGAATAGATATTAATATCTCATTGCTTGTGACTTTGTACAGATTTTAGCTATGTGAATCAGTGACCTGAAAAGTTTTAATTGAAATCACTTGTTTCAACATCTTTGTGAACCACCCCATCAGGGCTTTTACATGAATCTGTTGGTCTGTCTTGGATAAAAAATACCAACTCTACTTTGGTAACTTAGTAACAAATCTAATTATATGCACCTGCTTAGGCGTACAAAATAGACTTCCTGTCCCAAACACTGAAGGCTTATTTATACTTCATTTCGTTTTCAGTGATGTAAATTTTTGGAGTTCTTACTTGTGTACTCTTTCTGATTTATTTTGTACATTGTTGTGGCACAATGCTTTCATAAACATCCATAGAATGCAGATCAAATTTTACCTAAAAAACCCCAAAGGTAAACAAAGTCAAACCTTTTAGAATCAGGATTATAAATTTTTTTCCTGTTCCTCAGTCAACAGAGGAGATGTTTTTCATCTGAATTTGTCCTTTTGTGCAAAATAAGAAATAAAGAATACTGTCCTTTTTCTGTATGTGCAAGCACATGTACTGTTAACTGAACATTCAGAATACAGATAAGAATATGTCCTTTCAGTGTTGTTTCCACTTCTGAATTACTGTATACATGTAAATATGGGACACTATTTTCCTACTGTCATTTGCTCTTCTGTAAAGTGGATTTTAAATCTTCAGTGTGTGCAGTCACGTTTGATTACTAGTAAATAAATTTAGTATGTCCTGAGTTACAGGTGTTTGAAGCTTTACTTGATTGTTTTTAACAAGTTTTTTGTTTGTTTTTAACAAGGTTTGTGTTTTTTTTCTTTTTCTTAGGATTCCTACAGGAAGCAAGTAGTAATTGATGGAGAAACCTGTCTCTTGGATATTCTTGATACAGCAGGTCAAGAAGAATACAGTGCAATGAGGGACCAATATATGAGAACAGGAGAAGGTTTCCTGTGTGTATTTGCTATAAACAATACAAAGTCTTTTGAAGATATTCACCATTATAGGTGTGTATATTGAAAGATAATCTTGTATTAGATGGGTAGGTCTCTTGCTCTTCCACTAGATGATGTAATGATCATTTTTGAAATGGCATCTAAGGGAAAATTGGCAACTTCTAGCATAAAAGAATGTGACTAAGGATTTCTGGATATTCATAGTGTTTACTTATCTAAAGATAAACTGCATATTTCATAGATAAAGTTGTGTGCCTAGATAGAAAAAATTAAGCAGCTGGAATTGTACAGACAGTAATATCAATTGTTAGCTTTTGTTCTGAGGGTAGAGGGGAAATACCTGTGGAATGTTACTAGAAGAGTAACATGTGAACCCTGATGCTGAAGAAGGGCAGACACACACAAACCCAGTACTCCAGGATAACTGCTAAAAAACAACCTGTTGCTAGTTTCTTCATATTATGTTTTTTAATAATTACTTAAAAATTTTAATAGTTACTTAAAAATTTCAGCTCATGCTTTTTTTGTCAGCTACACTAATATAGAAATAGAAGCAGTCTCTAATGATTACTATTCTAGATCATTTATAGCTTAGTTGATTACTATTTTACTGAATTCTCCTTGGGTGTTCTCTTAGAAGGCAATGCAAATCCCACTAAAGATCACTGAGTTTAGCAGCATCAGTTTAGATTAGTCCCAAACACATAATGTTAAGCTATTCGTAGTTAGATCTGACAGCATTATAAACGCCTGTGTTGCTGGATGATGGAGGAGTGTTTTGCTATCAATATTACCCACAACCCAAACATATAAGCTGAAGTTGCACATTTTTGTTATGAATGGAAGTTACTGTTTGTCACTGAAGATTGGATACCATGACCATTCAATGTCCTGGAAGTCAGCAGGTGCAGCTTCCCTGAATGCATAATTTCACTTTCTCCTGTATGCTAGCGGGTCAGCTCATTTCATTGTGTAGTATGCTGATATGAGTAACTAAACAGATAAATACCTACCTACATAAATAGTTTACTGCTGGTTTATTTCTGTGGAGCAGCTGCCTGGTCAGGGGAGTGCTGCTGGAGATGAGAGGGGCAAACCTGCTGCATACTAACCCAGGGAGAGATCAATATGGAGAATGTGTGCACTTTCTTTCAAGACTGCTTCTGTTTTGTATTTAAATTAAGCTATCCATCCTTTGTATAAATTTCATTATATACAAGATGTTCTAATTGAATATGTTGGTACTGGTGACTTTAAAACAAAACCCAAAAAACCCATACAGAAAATCCCCCAGAAAACCCAAACCCCAGAAACAGTTAAAAGATAGCACAGCAGGAATGACAAATTAAAAAAATGTCTTTATTGCTCTCAGAAAAACCCTAAACTTCTCTTAATTGTCTAACCAGGTTATTATGAATATGTTTCCTCTGGTTGTAGAGGAAGGAGGGGAAAAAGATAAGATAGATGTAAGGGGGAGAGCATAGAGGTTTTTATGTGAATTTTTATTTTCTAAAGAGTTGCAGATTTGTGTAAGGTGGCCTTCACTGTTTATTCCAAAGAATGCTGTGAGTAGAAACGTCAGCATTCAACTGTGCATTCACAAACCTGTGGATGACCTTGCAGATGGAAGCTGAAGGTAGACAAATAGGTAACTGAAAACAGTGACTATATTAATCAAGGAGCATACCGCTTAGATTATTTGGGAAGACAAAACTAATGAAATTAATGTTTGTTACTTCACTTGACAAGTGCATCTAACTAGAATTTCAAGATGGTTTCTAGCTAGTGTTTAAAGTACTCTTACTAAATTTCTTTGTAGACAACCAGACCAGTGGTCTTCAAAGGTTAAAAAACCCTGTCTAAATGCAGGTTTTTATGCTGTCTTGTTGGTTTTTTTTAATTGAAAAAACAAACCACAAAAAAACCCCACACCCAAACCAAAATCAAGACAACAGCCATAGCACTTTTGATAGTGTTTTATCTTAGCAAATGAATTGAGTATTATGAGTGTTGAGTATGAAAGATAAGTAGTAAGACTCATATCAGAGCTTCTTAGACTTGTTCTAGCATTAACTGCTGAAAACAAAGGGAGGGTGGGGGCAGGAGAAGTGTAATGACATTGGAATCTATCGTAGTTTGCAAAATATTTTATATATAATATGTATTTTATATTTATTTTAACAGATAAAATAAACTTGATAATGACAGGACTATTAGTTTTGGTTTTTGGTGACTTCTAATAGTGTATGTGCAGTGAATTAATATATTCAAGTATCATCATTTATATTAAGGGGTTTTTTAAATCATTTTAAAATCTACCATGTAAGCTATTAATATTATTAATACTTGTTAAATACAATCTGTCTCTTTTTAGGGAACAAATAAAGAGAGTTAAAGACTCTGAAGATGTCCCAATGGTGCTTGTAGGAAACAAATGTGATTTGCCTTCCAGAACAGTAGATACAAAACAAGCTCAGGATTTAGCAAGAAGTTACGGAATTCCTTTCATTGAAACATCAGCAAAGACAAGACAGGTAAAGCTCAAAACTTACCAGATACAGATGGAGAACTCTCTTCTGAATTACTGTAATGTTTATTATTCCAGGCATTGACAATTGCTTGGTCATATCAACAGATATATTTCTCCAGAGCAGGAATTCTTATTATGTCTCTTCTTTTTGTCAGCTCACTGAGTGATGACTGGTAGCTGTTTATTAATGAGTGATTTGCTTCAGTTATGCAAACTCAGAGAATGAGACCTGGCTTGCTATTACTCTCCACTGTCAGACAGTTGCAGTATTGTTAACTTAGAGGTGAAATCATAGAATCACTATGGTTGGAAAGGACCTCCAGGATTGTCTAGTCCAACCTTCATCCCAGCATCCCTAACCACTAGACCATAAAATGCTTTGTTTTTTTTGTTTGGTTTTTTTTTTTTTTCCTTAGCAAGAGGATTAAGCAGATGAACAGCTAATTAGTTTATTCTGGTTTAAGTCTTTTCATTAATAACAAAATGAGTTTTACTTCAAGGCTTTGATTCAGTGTTAGTGGGATATTCTTGGTATACTTTTATGGCTAAGCAATTGACTGTAAGTCTTTGGAAAATACTGGGTTAATTGCTTGTGTGAAATGATACTGTTCCAAGATTTTAGAGCTTGCTCTTGATTTATTGTACCCCACTGGTATAGGTGGAGGAGGCAGCCATTAGAGTCATGCAAAACTTCCAAATACGTACAGTTCTTCTCTCAGGGTTTACTAGGACAGAAGTGCACGTAGTGGTACATCTGTGTATTGAAGAGAAGATAAACTATACAGAGATAGAAGAAACTGGTTCTGTACTTCTGGAAGAAAGCATGGTTTTTGAAAAGTGCTCATGTGTGGTTTGTCTTTTAAGATTAAAGACTTTCTATCAGTAAAAATTAGATCAGGCCTGAGTGGCCAAATAACTCATACTGTCTGCATCGTTCCATTCAAGTTATGAATCAGGAATTGGGTGTAGCAGAAGGCAGCAAGTAAGAGCAGAATACTGCAATTTCAATAACTACTCAGTGTAACTGCTGAATAGATTCAGCTGCATCGCTTGGCAGAATTTCGTTGTAGACAGTACATAAGTTATATTTTGGATATAAAAAATGCTTATATTAGTGCAGATTCTGACAAGTTGAAACCCTGACTAATAAGTAAAACTTCACAGAGGAATTAAAGGAATGCCAGCTTTTGGCAATAGAGAAAGTCTCTGTTAGGTAGGATTAAAAAAAACAGGACTACATAACTTTAATGGCTGAGAATAATTTAAGCCACAAGAGTGTTTTGAAGAATGTGGCCTATAAGTGAACTGTGTAACTACAGTATTCTTGTTTGGAAGGTCCTGTATTAGTGGCTGTCATTGAGATGTTAGGGTGAAAAAGGAAGATCTCTGAAATTACATTCTACGGTTTGAAATAACAGAAGCTCTGTACTAACATCTGTATCTTACTTTGTTCTGCCTATTTTATAGAGCATTAGGCTTTGTTAAGGAAATAGTCCTTTTGCATAGTCACCTTTATTAAAATAGTATGTTGTTACAGTGATGTATTTTCAAAGGTGGTTTCTTCCTACCCCACCTGTAGTTTACTCCTACAAGCAGCTCCATCGTGCGTAGCCAATACAAAATTGCATGCTCAAAAATCACCATTCCTGTTCAGTTTTATAATGTTTGCTTACACAAAGTAGTATCTGCTTTGTTATCTTTCAGAATTTTAAGAGGTCTGCCAGAGATCTGTACTTGCTTCAGAGAACAATAGATCAGTCATATATGAACTGTCATTCTACAATTTGGCTGCTTTTATCTGTGCCTTTTTATTTCTGGAGGTGCCAACTGAAATGTTGCAGAAGGGATCTGACTATTGGCTTTTGTGTTTCAAAGCTGAGCTTTACAGCCGCTACAGATAAAGAGTACCTAAAGGTGTCTTGCGGATTTTAAAACAAAATTGCTCAATAGACTCTTGAGAACATTGGCTTCTGAAAGTTGGAACCAGTAGATATGGTTGCTGATCCTTTTGCAGTGCAGTTGAACACGTTGTGATATGACAGCATCTTATGAAGCAGTTTGCTTGTAAAATATTTTTGACAAGACAAAACAGAACTGGAGGAAGAACCTGGTCTTTAATTACAGCAAGATCATCTAAATATTTGTGTGTGTGTATGTATACATACGCATTTACATATTATGACTTTTCAGTCACATCGTCATATATAAAATATATATGCATATATATACATCTTTTTCCAAAGTAATTTTTTTAATTAGAGGATTCAAACCATTTTATGGTGACCCATGGACCATATTTTTATTGGACAGAATTCAGTCATTGACTAAAACTAAAATAAAATCTGTTGCTCTCTGGTTACATGCAGAACTTCCAATTATGTACAGATATAGCTGATGGTCTGGTAACTTCTGGATTCTATAGAAAGTCTGAACTGATTATTTAGAACTAAGGACCTTCTTTTCCTTTCCTGTATGCACCTCCTACGACACCAAAACATCAGCACTAATGCCCTGTTGAAGGGACCCTCTCCATCTGCTCTCTTCAGCCCTTCCATCTGCCCCACTTCTGTTGAAGCTCAGAGAGAATCAGAAAGGTTTCTGGGGAGGAAAATAGGAGAGATGGAAATGGAAAAGAGTTGTCCATGTAGTCTGTTTTGGTTGCCAAAATGGTTTGGTTTGTTATTTTTTTTTTTTTTAGGATGATGGCATTGTATGCTCCTGCAGAATGATATCTCAATTCCAACTAAGTCTGTTGATAAGATTTTTTGAAAATTCATAGACAAGGTCAAAACAACTTTTAGAATAACTTATTTCTGCACTTCATTTTAGTGTTTTCTAGTGAAGTATATTTGTTTTTATTTGCTTCTGACTGGCAATAAAGATGTCATGTTTTAAGCTAAATCCATATGTGAATTTCCATACAAATTATTAGTGGACTCTACAGCTTTGGTATAGAGCTATAGATTGATTATATTTTTTAAATTATACTACTGACTGAAACATACAATGTAATTTATGAAAGATAGTGATAGTTCTGTTTCTAAATGTAAACACATCTCAGCACGGATGGTTTTGTAAAGCATGTTGCATCACTTACATTCATCCTTTCACAATCCTTATGCAGATGGGTATAAATTTTAGGGATATTCTGATAACTGGTTTTTGCCTTTCTCTGTTTGATACAAGCTTTAAATTCAGATTCTTCCATGTCCACATAAGCACATAGCTCCCGATATTATCAACAGTATCAGTGAGAGATGAGAGGCAAACCTGATTTCTCCCCTGCAAGACTGCATCCTGTGTTCTTTACTGGGCTTCCATTTGCCTGTGAATTACACGGGGAAAGGCTGTAAGACTATACCCTAAGTGTGGTTTGACTGTAGGATTTTGTTTTCTTTGGAACACTTCAATTGTCCCGCTAGTATTGAATCAAAGGAAAAGCAGGTATATGGGCATTATTGTAAGCATGGTAAAGGATTCCCTGAAGTGTAAGGTCCTGTTGTTGAGAATGTATAATTTAACACACTCGTGTTTTAATGAAGAAGTTGACTCAAATCATAAGGCTGCTGTCAAAAAATGCATTATAGTTATTTCAGCTGCAATAGGTTAGTCTCCAAACGTGTGATGCAGGTAAGTTGAACGTGACTACATGGTGAGGAGGCTGCGAGCTTGAGCTCTCAATAAGTCTGTGGCTAAGTGGGCTATTCTGGGCTTGATTTTCACAAGGCAGTGGGCGGTTCCGAAATTTTCGCAGGCTGTTTAAACGCGGAGATACCGAAAGCTGCCCGTTCACGTGACCCAAACAGCGGTCCCACAGAAACATGCGAGTGCCCAGGTCTCTGACTGCAGTGAATGCTAGAGCCTGGCCCCTGCAGTGCATGGCAGCAGTGATAACACCTGTGTTCAATGTGACCAGGTGAATGATCTGCTCAGCTTAGTGATTGACCTGAAGGAGGAGGTGGAGAGGCTGAGGAGTATTAGGGAGTGTGAGAAGGAGATAGATTGGTGGAGCCAATCCCTATCATTTCTGAGACTTAGGCAGACAGCAGAGGCTCCCCAAGATGCACTTCAGCCTCTACTGCCTTGCAAAAAGATAATAGGGGCAGATAAGCAGACAGACAGAGCACCTGCTGCAGTCAGCCCTCTGTCCTCCTCCCCTCCCAACAAAGGTAATGAATTGGAGGACAGAGGGTGATGGCAAAAGGTCCCTGCTTGGCATGGTTGCAGGCACCCCCCTTCCTGTCCTACAGCCCCCCCCTCAGATACAATTACAGAATAGGTATGAGGCACTGGAGGTAGAAAGGCATGCTAGCAATGACACAGAC
>VWZK01001835.1:30428-42396 GCA_013396935.1 Baryphthengus martii | reverse complement strand
CAATACATTCCAGTTGCTTTCTCACATAACAAGCAACTCCACCACCTCTCCTTGCTGGCCTATCTTTCCTGAAAATGATGTACCCATCCATGACGGTGTTCTAGTCATGTGAGCTATCCCACCATGTCTCAGTAACTGCAATGAGACCATGGTCCTGAGAACGCGCACAGATCTCTAGTTCATCTTGTTTGTTCCCCATACTGTGTGCGTTAGTGTACAGGCACTTCAGAGAACTTCTAATGCTAGAACACTGCCCCACTGGTGCAAGCACAGCTACAACCCCGTCCCCCTTCAAATCTAGTTTAAAGCTCTATAAATGAGCCCTGCTAATTCTCGACCCAGAACCTTTTTCCCCCTGTGAGATAAGCCTTCCCCATGTCTTGCTATCTTGTCTTATAAAACCAGCCATGATCAAAGAACCCAAAGCCCTGCCTGTAGCATCAGTCTCGGAGCCAGACATTTACTGACTGAATCCTTCCATTTCCTCCCAAGTCATCACCCGCAACTGGAAGGAGGGAAGAGAATATAACTAGCGCCCCAGACTCCTTCACCAGCCATCCTAAGGCCTTAAAATCACTCTTTATTGCCCTCAGGCTATGAGATGTAGCTTCTTTTCCACCTGTCTGGAAGATCAGTAGTGGATAGTAGTCTGATGATCGCACCAGGTTGGGGAGTTTCCTGGTTATATCCCTGATTCGGGCTCCAGGGAGACTACAGACTGATGAGGGTCAAGTCTGCACCCTCTGTACCCTTTAGGAGCGAGTCACCAACAACTAGTACTCTCCTCTTCTTCCTTGTGCAAGAGGTTGTTATATGGCTGGGAGGCCTATCTGACTGTGGTGAGACATCTGGTATAGGCTACTTATTCACCACATCCCTGTTATCTTCCACTAGGACCTCGTATCTATTTCTCAGAGGCACCTGGGGAGGCGAGGTGGGCAAGGAGGGCACTTGTCCTCTGCCACGGCCACAAACTTGCCTCCACTCCCTCCTTTCATTTAGGCTTCTGTCTTCCACCTGAGGGGGACAGGATACAGGAGCCCCTTGAATATAGGTGCTATCTGGCAGGTGGTCCCATGTCAGTTGCAGTGAGGGCAGAGCCTGGCTCCACCAGTCTATCTCCATTTCAGCCACCCTAATATTCCTAAACTTTTCTACTTCGGCTTGCAGCCTTTCAATCTCATCTTGCAGTTGTGCCGCTCGGCCAAGCAGATCATCTACCTGCTCACACTGCAGACGGCTCCCTGCTACCAGTGAGAGGCTCTGGCTCTCCCTGCAGCCCGTGACCCGGACAGACACCTGCTTCTGTAGGAGCTTGGTCTAGGTTTCCCACATTAGTCGCAGCGATCGCTGCCTTCCGCCAGGTAGAGACCATGGCTGACTCGCACGCGATCTCTGTTGGCGCTCACAGTGAGAAGGCCGCCGCTTCGCTCCTCACCGACCAACTGGTGCTTCTGGTTTCACCGCGTTTGAATCTCCTGCAGTTGCCCCGGCAATGCCCCCAGACAAGTCACCCTCTTGGCTTTCACGTGAGAGCTGCCGGCTCCTGCCGGGTCTCATCGCTTTCTCTTGGTTTTTCCTGGCTCTGGGAACCCCCTGTCTGCCTTAATCTAGCGCTTGGCTACAGAACGTACCGCTGCTGTTGCCACTGTTTCACAAGTGTCTTATCTGTTGCTCTGCATATGTTGTTGCCTGCTTCCCCCACATCATCCTCTAGTGTCGACTTAGGAACTGTCAACTTGCATGTACATTGAATCTTTCCTTCTGAGCCTTGTCTGAGGAAAAGGATGGTACATGGGACATGGCTTTATATGTTGCTAAAATCTTTGGGTTTCATTCTCCCAGAGACTGTTTTTATTGTGGGTTTCTATCTAGTCACTTCTTAATCACTCCTTCCTGCATGCTGGTAGGTTTGAGCCACCATGATTCAAACCACAGGTGTTAACAGGCTTTCTCCATGAAGCCTGCCCCAGTTTATACACCAAATTTCTGGGAAGCTGCAAGATTTTGTTGAGAGGAATATCATAAACACGATGATTTCTTGGACATACACCTCAAATTTGCATTCATGTGAAGTTACTGCAAGAAGCTGGCAAAGACAGGGTTCCATGTTGTAACACATCTAGGGGAGCGAGTGTATGAACTGCATGAAACCACTGCATAGCAAAAATAAAAACAGCAAATCTGGCAAGTCCACCCTGCTTTGAGGAGTATGGGCCTTGAGCTCATATCCCACTGACCTACCCTGATCAATCACTACCCAGTGAGCAGATAAAAAATGAATAGGGGGTGCTCCAGAAAATATCTTGAGGGAAGTCCTGGTAGATGCTTTCAGTAGCAGATGCCCATGTACTGCCAGTGGCATGACTCAGTTTATTGACTACATTTTCTTGTCAATCCAAGGAATAGTCTGAGTAGAGTGTGAGCAGGAGTTGCTGTATCTAGCTAGTATTAGGAAGCTCTCAGGAACTTCTGGCAGACTGTGGGCAAAGCGGTTGTCACAGAGCAGTGAGTCTGGGATCAAATGAAGAAGATCCAGAGATAAAAAGGAAGAAAAAGCTCTTTTTCCTTGCACATTGTCAGAGGAGAGATTAAAAGCACAAGATGGTTTGTGTTGACTTACTACTCCTCTTAACTCCTAAGCAACCAGCTATTATAGTGTTGGACTTCATAATCCATGTTGCTGAGACTGCTGCTCTGTCTGCTGGTAGCATGCCTACAAACCAACAGTGTCTTTGGTCCCCTTTTTCCTCCTACAGACAGGCATCACACAGAACATGGATTACTGCAGTAACACAGGGAGTATAAGCCATTTACACTTGTGTGGTCCTGCTTTCCACCCGGCAAATGTATGTTCTACTGGCAATCTTTGGATGTCCCTAAATTTGCTTTTTGCAGAAGCCATATGGCTTTTTACAAAAGTTACATAGCTGTAATACAGCTAAAAAAGCTAGAGTGATAAAGAATAGGTGACGTGGAACAAGTAGTATAGTTCTTCTTCATATAAGAACGTGCCATGCTCTTCTGCACTGTCCTCTCTGGTGCGTTCCATACAATGATTTATGAACAGCCATCCATGAATAGTTGCCCTTGTCACTAGACTGAGATGTGCATTAAACAAACTATAAGTATGTGAGTGCTTCTTCTGATTTCAGGATGTTAGAAAAGCAGCCATTTCAGCCCTCCTATAACTTCAGAGTATCAGTTGTGCCTACAGCATTTTGGGGCAATCAACTTCAAGATTACAGCTATCTAGAAGAAACTGTCCTCCCAACATGCTCCTTAACAGGAGTGCATGCCCTTCACACTGCTTCATAAACATAGGTTTCCTCTGTTTTCCTGTTCTGATGCAGACCTTGGACCAGATACTAAGGTTTTATGGTGGTGTCAGGAGGCATGAACAAGACCTGAAAAATCTGGGCAAAAGCACATTAAAAAGGCTATGTGTGAGCATCATGAAGCTGAAAAACAGACAAAACAACTGGTTGACTCAGAGATTTATTACTGTGACTTCCAAGACGTGGCTTAATCTACTTGGAGCTTTGTCCAATGATAGATCTGAAACCAGGGGTCTGACGACACTCAGGCTTGTTACAAATATGTGATTGCAAGGAGAGAAATTCACCAATCTGGCAGAAGGAAGCTCAGAGGTAAGCATACAGTAGGTATCTTTTACGTAGTGCCACTGTCAAAAGAATGACAGAACTTCTTGAACACTTCAGTACTATTTAGATCCCAAAAGATAGAGTAGGAGACTATAGACAGATTTCTAAGTAGCTCTGTTAAAAGAGTTTTATCAAGTCTGAAGAAATCAAGGCCATTCAAATGACCTTTCATCATTCTCAGACATATAGACTAGTGTAGCAAATAAATCAGTCCCTCAGAGGAAGGCTACAAAAGTATTTGCAGACAGAGCCCTAGCATACGGATAAATTGTTGCTTTATCTTTTACTAGCATTTTCTAAATTCTCCAGGCTTCACTGAGATTTATTCCACTTGCATATACACAAAAGGCTCATGATACATTACCTATGACTAAGAAAGCTCAAGATGACTGAACTCTAGACTCTTCCAGTATCGTGGATTGATCACAAAGAGGCGGGAAAAGCCTGCGGATGTCTATCACCTCACCACATACAATCTAGATACAAGGTAAATTAGATGGCTCAGAAAAGAAGTGAGCCTGGCAACACATGGGGAAGGGTAGCATAGTTGCTGTCACCTTTTCCAAATTGGTAAGTAACATTTATTGTGGCAGGCAAGATGCGTCAGTGAGATGTGATAAGATCTGTCACATAAATGGAAAAATGTCTTTAATCTACAGTTGTTCCAAGTCCTGCTGAAAGAAAAGATGGGAAGCTAGCTTTGACCATATTCCCTGAATCAAACTCAGAAGAGGAAATGTCCACCAGATTAAAATGTGTGCACAACACTGAATACTTAAAGAAGGATGCAACTGTTATCTTACTCTGGACATTTTTACCAAGTGAAAAAAGGCTGGTGTTACCCATCACATTACTGATGCTAGTTAGCATGTGCCTTCTGAAAAGCTGCAGAACAGCTGAATCCCACAGTGGAGTAAGAGAAAAAAATCAAATTTGGTACAAGAAATCAGTCAGCCATGTAATACTCTGTGGCATAGCCACAGGTGTCATCCCAAATGGGAATGGGGAAATTTAGTTCAAGATTATAGGAAATTCAGGTCACTTCAGAATGTGCTGAAGTCCCATGGATATGTGTCTCAAACGCTTATTAAGATACAAAATACCATTTCATATTCCTGGTTTTCACAAAAGAGCTGTTGGAAGCGTATGTGCTCAAATCCAATTGTTTCAGGAATCTCCTGCCCATGTCGAAAGCAGACAGCATCATTAGGTGATTCCATTACTCTATAGGGGTCACTGAAAGTGTTGCTTGACTCATTCAGAAGTTTCTACGAGACATAAAAAACCTATCTCAACTATTAACCTCAACGTTTGTACTAGCTTGCTTGAGGATGATGTCCTTGGGGTATCTGGTGAGGGAATGGAAAAATTAATGTAAATATTTCCAATAATGTAGGAGCTTTCATTGTTTTACAGAGAAGAGGAGAGCAAGAAAAAATAAAGATGACAAAGAAAACTCCTAAACCATAGTTACATTGTTTTTTATGCCTTAAAGGAGGGTATTAACTTGGAATCAGCTTTAGCTCTAAAAGAATTACTCAATGGAAACACACACCAGAGCGCGGCTGCAACCTCTACTAATCTAAAAGAAAGGGGAAAAACATACCTTGTTAAAAATTAACAGAAAAATGGACTGCAGGTGTAGTAAAACCACCACAGAAAAAGGCCATCTCATAGTAAAACAGTCATTGGAAACAGCAGAGTTTTGTCCTTGGGGATTTATTTTTACATTGGTATGAAAAGGTTCCATTGAACCAGAAAAATACAATCGGGTATAAGTATGCCATATGTCAAGTATGACTAAGAGATACCTGGTCTTGCAGCCTTATACACCAGAAAGTGGGATATAGAAAGTTTTGGGTTATTTCTGTTTGGGTTGTTTTTTATTGCAGTTTGCTTTGGTTTTTTTTTTCCCCGCGAAAGATACGCACCTTTTCTCATTTCAATTCTGATTTCTTTTCCAGCAGATCAGCCAAATTCTATGATGAAGTCTGATAGCTTAGGTTGCAACAGGTTCTCTAGCATTTCTGCAGCAGCGCTATATAAAGTAAGCTTGTAGGATGGCTTTGAAGTGACATAACTGTTAAGTCTTTCTGCTACAAATCAATATATAATGTAGAGAAAGCAGAATAAAATCTCGTTCATACTTGCACACAAAAAACCCCCAAGCTATAAAAAACAACCAAACAAACCAAAGTCCCACCAAAATCCAAACCCACAACAAATTTGCCACCCTCAGTTGCTGTGTGTCAAAAGGTATTTGGGACGGCTGACTCATCCACTTGAATATGGCAAGGACTGGTAACAACAGGGAAAAGGGCTCCCTCAGAGGAGGAAATTTATTTTAAGGAGACATTACAGCCTAAGGAAAACCACAATTCCCTATTCTGTAATTGTATTCTCTTTATTTCTCCTTCCTAGGTGTGCAACTTTGCATCTGGTTTTCTTAAAAAACACTTCATTTTAATAGATCCTCATAAAAAAATAACCTGCATCCTTATTTACTGTTGCACAGTTTGTTATTACATCCACAGATATGGTCAATGGTGATCATATATTCGATATAATTGATGTGTTACACAGTTTTCAGCATTTAACAGATCTTCGCCACAACAGACCTTTTTCTGAGATGTGAGATAGTTAGTAGACGTAACTTGCATTATAACTGTATTTGAATATCATGTATCATGAAGTTATATATTGTATGTAGATACGCTGTTTCCAAAAACTGGTAATCTTCACAAATAACACCATGAGGTTTCATGAGACACTCAGTCTAATGGTTTGGTTTTACACTGCTAGCCTTTATTGGTAAACTCCATCATACAAAGTTTCTGCAGGGTTACTGCAAGCTGTGCTGGTTTTGCTTCCTGTGCATGGACATAGCATAAGTTTTCCGCTGTCTGTCTGGAATTTTCTAGTGTTCAGGATTATGTTCCAGTTTTAAATACTCATCCTTAACAATGCTAATAGCCTTTCATACTAAGGAACTGGAAAATATTTAACTGTGATGTATAGTAATGGCTCTTAATATTAATGAGTTATAATATTCATATTATCATTTTTTCCTGTATTAACTCTCCTGGTTTTCCTGAATCACGTGCTGTGTTTACTGTAAGATGGCTGACCTTAATATGGTTCCTTAGAACAATTCATATTGGCCACGGTCTACCCTGTTTCTCGAAAGGCCTCTTGATGAGACTACAAATACTGACATGACATTGAGTACATCAGGTAAGAATGCTTTTTCTAGACCTGTGGTGGAGCACAGCTGCATATTACCTCATGCAAAGGGGAAGGATGTCTGTATGCGTGGTCCTGATGGTGAGTAAACAGAAGAGCATATATAGAACCCATACAGCCCACCCTTATGAGATCTTTGATGCTTAAAAAAAACTCAGCCAAACCCTCCTTTTCACTTAGTCCTATTACAACCTCTGTTTAACCACTCTAGTGCAGAACTGCACAGGATAACCCTCTGCTGCATTAGGACGGTGTCAAATGGTTGCATTTGCAACAGCCAATAAAATTAAGGTAACTGAGAATGCAGTGACTTATCTTGCCTACAAATTATATCTGTTCTGCTTTCAAAAGTGAAAATTTCCAAGTAATTGGTAGAAAGCTAGGAAATTAAAATAGCAGAATAATAATGTTGTTAAGGAGAAAGATATAGTATATCTTGAAGCACAGGGGAGGAGGAAATTATTAACCCTGAACCTAAATATGTCTTGGCTCTTCTCTCTCCTTTTCTTTCCTTCTTCAACCCCAGGCTAAAGGGAAAGGTATTTATGGATAACACATACTTTAAGAAAAAACAAAGAAGGAAACATGAATGAAACTGGAGACTTAAGTCTGCTATATAAAAACTGTTGCAAATATACTGGAAGGATGAGAATTTTACAGCAGAATTCACCCATTAATACTTAAAACAGAAAACCATTCCAAAGCCAGAGTTTTCTGCATGTATACACATGCATCCTTTCTCTTAAAAAGAAATAAATAAAATAATATATTTTACGCTGATTAAGTTAACTTTTCTTCGGGTGATCCCTCACACTCACAGACTAAAACCAGTTTCAGGATGTAGTTGCATGATAGCCTATTTTAAGAGCCTTTCTAACCACAAAATAGTTGAAAATAGCTGTTTCAGAAGAGTAGAAGAAACACTATGATTTACTTCAGATCATATCTAGACTTCAGTTTTGAGCCTGGAAGCCTTGCGATTGTTAATACACTTAATTGTACATCCTGCTCGGCATCCACTATGAGTTTAATTCACAGAAATACTACTCAACTAGCCAAAAGCAGTATTTACCCTATCTAGTGAAACAAAAGTAAACTACTGAGGTTCCAGGATTTTCTGATGAAAATCAAAGTTTTACTGCAATCACAGGGTAAGCATTCACATAAACAAAGGTGATTGTATTTAAGAAACTGCTCATGCAGTAGAGTAGATTAGAGTAGAGTAGATTCATGCTAAGAAATAGCACATTTCAAATAATACATCTCTGTAAGAAAAAGCTCCCAAGTGGATAGTGGAGAACAGACATAGATCTTCTGACATGTGCTTCAGGACTTCAGTGAAAGCTCTCTCAAAGGAACAGGGTAAGTTATGGACCCTTTCCTGCCTGCATAAATGTAATGCTTGTGGAACAGCTGATATCTTGCCAAGACCTGTGCTGTTCTACATTCACTAAAAAAACCTCCAAATATCTAACTTACCATTGTCTTTGCAACAGGCTCCCTCAGCCTCTGACCTCAGGAGTTGCTCACAACCATAGGAAGTTGCCCCATCTTCTGTAAATAAGGGCGAACACTGGCTGGACCACACTGATTTTTCCAGTGACGTTGCTCATGGATTAGTTGATGATTGTTTCACTAGAACTATCTCTTCCAGCCGAGTTCTCTGGTGTGCCACAGACCCGCTCTACAGAGCCCAAAGGAAGGCTGCTAAGATTGGTAAAGGATACAGCAATGATGCAATTTTCTAGGAGAGGCTGCAGACTGGACACATCACCTTCAGCATCTATTGACAACTGTGAAACAGCAGGCATCAGGTAAATGGGGACATATAAGAGCTGAATTCAGTAATTGGAGTTTGTCTTAGTAGAACGCTGTAATAACTTGAAGATTATCCATATGGACTGTCTAAGAAATATACTAAAGACAGTTCAAGAAATGTCCATTTTCTTTTAGAAAACAGAGATTAAGCATTTGATTTTTGAGAAAACAGACAGAAAATTTACTGGTTTAGTTTGAAAAAGCCTCACATAAATCAGAATTAGTTCTATCTCCTAACAGCACTTCCCTTCTAATTGGAACACAGCTGATTTTCAATACAAATGTGCACATGTAATTCAAAAAGAGCACAAGACAAAATATCCTTCAATGTGCAGTTAGGAGACACGATAAGCCTGACAACTTTAATTTTGCTACTTATCTTAAAAAAAAACCTATTTTTCTTGTTGTTACAAACCTGAATGCAACTGTCTTTGGAGAGTATGACATTTATCCAAGAGCCTGCAGTGACATGCACATTGGAGAAAAGGAAGGGGAGTAAGGAAATTCACACAACCAATAAAACATTTTATCATCTTACTCTAGTTGTAATTCCCTTCCACCTATAAGACTTTTGTTCACTTCATTGATTTGTTTGGTTTTTAAGTCAAAACATAACTGCTAGAGTTAAGCAAAAATAATTTATTGCTTGAAAGTTTTCACAGTGATGTGTATTTTGCAAGACAGTTGCATGAGGAAAAACAAAGTTGTTAAAAAATTACTCCACAGTAATTTTGGTCCTAGAAACAAATCACAGTGTGTGCTAGCTGTCTTGTGATGTAAATGTGCCTCCTTCAGGATGCTCCAGTAAGGAATTCACAGGCAATCTTTGGACCCAGCTTGTGCTTCCGTCCTTGCATTCTTCCCTCAAAGCACCTAGACCTGTTTGCAGAAGAACACAGGGTCTTCTGGCAGCAGATAATTCCACAGATGTGAGTATAAATTATTTTTTTTAAATCAAATGCTGCAGTTAACTTGTAGGATGTTGAACTTCTAGCAGCAGAAGACATCACATTAGGAGTTATTTATGAAAACAAACTGCCTCCAAAGCATGGCAGACAAAGCAGTGACTTGGAAAAAGCCATTCTCTTCCCATTCCAGGACTCTGAAGGATATTAACCTTGTGAGCTTCATTTATGCAGCAGAAACTCATATAAGATACATGAACCTTCTTGCTTCTCTAAGCCCGTTTTACAGGTCCTTTTTTGCTTGCACTGTGAAACTGCATCATGTTAATGAACAGCATGAACATGTGGCTTGACTGTGGTGAAAGTCTGAGCTAGTAAAAACAGTTGGCTGCTAAAATGTGAAGCAGGACAGTCTCTGTCTATTATGAGTCGTGTTCAAATAGAGTTGATCCTTAATCTATCCCACTGCTACCTACCACTCTGAGGCCAGTGACAGCAATAGATACCCTGGGCCCAGAGAAGGATCACAGGAAAGTAGCAGATCACCTGAAGTGCACGAGAAGGGAATTCAAGCCAGTAAGTCAGCTTCAACAGGGGCCCAATTTAAATGCCTCTATACTAAAGCACACAGCATGGGAAACAAACAGGAAGAGTTAAAGAGACGTGCACATGCCTACAGGGCTATGACATTATTGACATCACTGAGATGTGGTAGGATAGGTCTTATGACTGGAGCATGGGAATGGATGGATCATAGTGGGGGGTCTGCTACAGGCCACCTGTATCAGGAGAACCAGCTGGATGAGACCCTCTACAGACAGTAGGAACGGCTTTGCATTCAGAAGCCCTGGCCCTCATGCGGAACTTCAACCACCCCAGTATCTGTTGGAAGGATAACACAGCAAGGCATCAGCAGTCCAGAAGGTTCCTGGAATGCATCAATAATAATTTCTTCCTCTAAGTGGTAGAGGAGCTGGTGAGAAAAGATGCTGTGATGGACCTTGTTATCACCAATGAGGAGGGGCTGGTGGGCCATGTGAAGCTCAAGGGCAATCTTGGCGGCAGTGACCATGAAATGGTTGAATTCACGATCCTTGTGACAAGGAGGGTGCATAGCAAGCTCACTAACCGGGACTTAGGAGGGCAGACTTTGAGTTCCTCAAGGACCTGCTTAATAGGCTACTGTGGGATAAAGCCCTGGAGGGGAGAGGCACCCAAGAAAGCTAGTTAGTATTCAAGGATCACCTCCTCCAAACCAAGGTGGGCAAGAATGCCAGGAGGACTGCATGGATGAACAGGGAGCACCTAGACACTATTAGTTGCAAAAAGAAAGCCTACAGAGGGTGGAAACTGGGACAGGTAAGCTGAGAGGAATACAAATTGTCCAAGCAGCCAGGGATCAGGTTAGGAAAGCTAAAGCCCAGATAGAATTAAATCTGGCCAGGGACATCAAGGGTAACAAGAAAATATTTTTTAAGTACATTAGTGACAAAAGGAAGAATATGGAAAACATGGGACCTCTGGAAAGAAAAAAGGGGCATGGTCACACAGAACATGGAGAAGGCTGAGGTACTCAACGACTTTTTTGTCTCAGTCTTCAATGGTATGGGGTCTAACCACACCATCCCAATGGTTGCAGAAGGCATGGACAGGGACTGGAAGAATTAAGATCCACCCACTGTAAGACAAGACCAGGTTCGTGACCATCTGATGAACCTGAAGTTCAGAAGTCCACGGAACCAGACGAAATCCATCAGCAGGCCCTGAGGGAACCGGTGGAGGAAGCTGCAAAACCACTTTCCATCATATTAGAAAAGTCATGGAGGTCTGGTGAAGTTCCCACTGACTAGAAAAGGGGAAACATAACCCCAGTTTTCCAAAAGGGAGATAAGGAAGACCCAGGGAACTATAGGCCAGTCAGTTTCACCTTAGTGCCTGGAAAGATAATGGAGCAGATACTCAAAAAGACTCTGCTAGGGTAAAAAAATAAGGTAGTTGGTGGCAACCAACATGGCTTCGCCAAGGGCAAATCCTGCCTAACAAACTTGGTGGCTTTTTTGATGGGGTCATGGCATTGGTGGATAAGGGAAGAGCAACTGACATCATCTTCCTGGGCTTGTGCAAAGCATTTAACACCATCCCACACAAAATCCTGGTCTCTAAACTGGAAGGACACGGATTTGATGGATGGATCACACAGTGAATAAGGAATTGGCTGGGTGGCTGCTCTCAAACAATTGTGATCAATGGCTCAGTGTGCAAACAACGACCTGTGAGGAGTAGAGTCCCTCAGGGATTGGTACTGGGACCAGTGCTGTTTAACATCTTTGCTGGTGA
>VWZK01001835.1:19656-30117 GCA_013396935.1 Baryphthengus martii | reverse complement strand
GTGGACACCACATCCCTGCAAGTGTTTAAGACCAGGCTGGATGAGGCTCTGAGCAACACGATCTAGTGGGAGATGGCCCTGCCCATGGCAGGAGTGTTGGAACTAGATGATCACTGAGGTCCCTCCCAGCTCAAGCCCTTCTGTGAGTCTGTGTTCAACAACTGTTCTAATGAAAGCTACAGAGAAAAACTTGGTGGCTTTGGTTTTTATTTCTTCCCCTCTAGGATCTTCAAGTTCACACAAAATAAAGCATCACTGTTCAGTCAACCACAGTATTTCATAGGATTAAGACACTTGTTCTGTGCTTTTAACAGTTTAGAACAGATGATTATTTGTGCAATGCCTCCATCTTAAACAGTTCTGGTCAATCAAACACTGCCAGCTTTGGTAAGTCTTCATTTAACAAGCTTTACCCGTATCTGGTTCTTTCCAGGATAATAAAAATACAAAAATCTGGTTCAATATATTTTTTAAAGTAGCTTGTTAGAGATTAAAAGTGTAGAGCACTCTAAAATAGTGTGACTTTCATTTATCCCCAATCTTTCACAAGAGCTTTTCACTTATCCCCAATCTTTCACAAGAGCTTTTCATTTATCCCCAATCTTTCACAAGAGGTTTGGTTTTATGTGGGGTTTTTTTTGCTGGTTTTTTTTTTTTTTTTTTTTAAGTATCACAGGCTGCTGCATTGGGACTGAATGTGTTAGGAGTTGCTAACAGGAAAGTTAGCAACAAAAACTGAAAAGTTTGTATCTCAAAAACTTACAATATTTTCTTACCATCGCAGTAAGGAAGTATTCCTCAGTAGCGTATTTGGCTGCACCTATTTTAGCAATATGAAGGAAATACTTCTTTCTCAGCTCTGCAAGGAAGCTTGGAAGTGGCTGAATTTTTTAGTTCTCTTAACTCACAGAAGAACCAATAGATTTTAAAAACGTTTATTCAGCTTCAGGTATCTCTTCTAAAGATATCTGCAGTATATTTGATATACATCTTCCCTCATTCCTTTAAACACAAGCTTTGAGGTAACTTAGGACAAAATATAAGAACACTTTTAAAAAGTAAAAGCAAGATATCAGTAAAAAATATTAGGCAGGATAAATAGAAAAATATTCTGTCTTCCTCTCATTAGAAATAGTTTCAGGATAATGCACTTCAAAAAGCAAAATAATCAAGTCGCTATGTCCAAAATTAAGTGTATTTCTCAAGCAAAAAACTGACCTAAACAAGCTTTTCACCTGAGTTTTCATTTCAGGGATTGTGCCCATAGCAATAGAAAAGACAAAAGCATCCAGGGTAGATCATCTCGTGTCATTCTACCCCTTAAAGGGGTACAGGAAGGAAGAGGGGAGGTGAGAATTTACAAAAAAAAAAGAAAAAAAATTAAATTTCTAAAAAAAAAAATAAAAAATCAAACCTTTTCTTGCTGGCTCCATGTGGGCATAAGATAGTCATTCTCAATAGCAGCATCTCCATTCATGCCTGTTGGCCAGTACTGACTCTGCCAGTATTATTTTATCTGCACAAAGGAACCTAATTCCAAGCAGATTTTAGGAAATGTAAGCAACGGTGTTCTGGCTGTCCCAGAGGGACCTTTTGGTTTGAGGAGTGTATTCCAGAGATGCAAGGCACTTGCTGGGAAAGCCTGAGATGAAACCTGTGAGTTTAGATGGTTCCCTGCCCATTCAATAAGGGTATGCCACACTACCTTTGAGAGTTAATTCCAAAGGAATTCTGATTTTAAACGTGGCATCTTCTGGCACACATGAAGATTATTCTTTTGGAAAGCACGATTTACCCCTTTCATTTATATGCTACATTGGAAGACTGTCATACTCTAAGTAAGATATTTTTACAGTTGTAAAGATATGTTTTGGGAATGACATAGGCAATGCAAGTTATAGTTCTTTAAGTTGAATGAGAGAAGCTAATCAGAGTCTTCATCGTCAAGGTATTCCTCTGCATTACTTAACGTTCGGACTGTACCTGGAAAGAAAAAAACACTTCTCTTAATCCAGGAAAAAAAAAAACAACAAAAAAACTCATATGTGCAATTCTTGCAAACCAGCATCTGAGAAACCTGATTCCTTTATCATGAACTGTATACGCAGATTTCAAAGATAGGGCTAAGCCAGTAACCAAGTCTCCTGCATGGAAGATGTAGATAGACTGTTGAAGTGACCTTCAAGAGCCATCTTCTGACTCCTTGGAATCTGTACAGAAGAGCTGGAACTCTTCAATTTTATTTTATATATATATTAGACTTAAAGGAAAGAATGGGGGAGTTGGTGGAAGAGCCTCTACGGTCACAATTGACAGGCGAAGATTAAATAAGTGCTTCTAACAGGAATTAACTAACATGAGAAGAAAAAAATAAGGAAACAGAAGAAATTCTGCCCTTTGTTACAACTGCTTTCTTCAGAGTCAAAACTGATGGAAATAATTTGTCAAGGTTTGTAGGGAAATCCTGATATCATCTCTATCAAAAAGCTGGAGAGTATTTTTGCTGCAGCTTTCTTCTTGGCCCCCTAAAGCTGCAGTCAGCTGTTCCAGTGTTTAATTCCTATAACCACTCACCCAGCCACAGGTTAGCATTTCCTCTCTTCTCATTAGCCCTATGACAATACAGTTGGTAGACTGCACATCCCACTGGTAGAAGGTGTAACTCTGCCTGTGTTTTAAACTAATTTCTCATTTCACGTGTAATTCATCTAGGGCTTCCACCCTAACTTCAGCCTCCTTAAAGCTAACACTAACATTAATTATGATACTGAACACTTCAGCCTTTGTTTAGCTTTTTTAAATAGTCTTATGTATCTTTTAACTTTTGTACATGGACACAGCTATTAGGAGAGATGGACACAAGTGGGAGACAGTGAGACTATTTTCATAAAAGCTTCAAAGCATTCTCTCTGTATTTCACTATTAGAGCGTCACCCAGAGACACACAGGAATAAGATTTTTTTTTTTAAATTAGCAATAAGAAAATAAGAGGAGCATCTGTTGCTGTTTGTTTGGCTTGGTATGAAGGAACAGACAGGCGTAAGGGGGAATATACCACGTCATTTTACTCTCATACCCTGTCCCTTGCGGTACACTGTTTTTAAAGTAATTCCCATCCTTGCTTTCTTTCTGCCTCTCCACTCTAAAGGGATCATCTTCCACTCCCTGCTCTTCCTTTACTATTTCCACACTTCTGAACTCTTTTGCCTCCTGGTGAGAACAAGATGGCACTTTGCGGGGAGTCAGCAATACCAAAGGTGATAAACCACAGATCTCTATCATAGCTCTGCTAAACTAACCTAACCCTCTTAAGTCAACCCCTCCAAACACAACTCTTAGGCCATGTAGATCCTGAGTGGTTTTTATGGCTATCATCATCTTGCTGTTTGGTCAAAATACCGTGTCATCTAAAAAGGAAAATACGTATCTGAATAACAAATTCAAAAATACCTGCACTCTGTTTCTTCTTAAGCAGGGAAGCACACGCTGCATTGGTTGCCATGTCTAAAGCCAGTTTCTTCTCATTGTTCTTCAGATCTGTTCTTGCCCCTTTATAACAGAAAACTTTCATCATGAATCATTGTCCTAGCTATTTCTTGAGAAATGGTATTAAGAGTTTTACTAGCACGGATAGAACAGTGGTGGACAAGGGACTCTCATCCATGGACTGCTCTGAAGCAGACTAAAGGCTAGGGATGCTCTTCCATAAGCTACAATGGGCTGGGAAACTCACTGGCTGCTCTGCCTTTCCAGAAAGCAGATATCATTGCTCTTCTGGGGTTAAGTGCCTAATTTTGTTTGCAAAGCAGGATGAGATTTATCTTGAGCAGGTGAGATGTCTACTCTACAAACAGCTGCCAGAATTTTCTGTAAGGCTTAAAAAGTCAGTAGGTAAGCTGGCTAAGGACTGTACCTGGGTTATAGGAAAACACTTTAAAAAAATACAGATTAATAAACATTCAGGAATCTAGTTTGCCACACAGATTGTCAAAACCTTGGTGAAGATCTTTACCCTTTGCCAGCAGCACCTCTACAATATCTGCATAACCTTTCCATGCAGCAGCATGCAAAGCTGTGTCTCCCAATTTGTTCTGTGGAGTTAGAGGGAAAAGCAACAGGATTAAAATACAGCAAAAAAATTTTCAGCTTGTACCAAGGATGAATAACATCACACCTCTATTGTAAGGGTCTGATGGTTTAACCTACCTGTTGGTTTAACTCTAGGTTTGCCTGGGTGAACAGAACATCCACTATATCTGCAGAAAATGGTGAAGGAGGGGGGAAAAAAAAGAGAAAAAATTAGTGGAAACCAAACAGCCTTTTTTGCATTCATAGTATAAATTTTGTGTACGGATCAATGAAAGAACAATCCCATCAGCTAAGGAAAATCTGTAACAGCCAAACTGCATCAAGCAAACAACCATTAGTCACGAAAAACCGCAACTGCATACAATACGTAAAACAATACAACACTTCTTATTGGCCCATCCTTCTTCTCACTCTGCTTCTAGCAGTTATGCTCATTAGAATGCCTGCTTCAACAGCACGAACAAGACAAACAGCATTTGATGGAGCTGAACCTCCCTTTTAGCTTTAACTTTTCTTTAAAAAACCCACTAGGATGACCTTTTAAAAGCCACAGCTTTATCATTTAGTACTGCAATTTTAGCAACCAGTCTAACAAGCTAATCAAGAAAACCAAAGAGCCGTTTCAAATTAATTCTCTGATACCTTTGTGGCCTCCATGGCATGCCCAGTACAGAGCTGTGTTTCCAGCTTTGTCTAAGCCATTGACCCCAACTCGATTATCCAAACACTCTCTCAACCAGCTCAGGTTGCCTGAAAGACAAAATTCAGTTTTGATGATTAAAGGCATGTAGTTCTTTCTGAATATATCAGCCCTCCTATGAACTGATGAAGAGAAAAGCAATTAGAAGCAACGCTTGTAATTCATAAAACGAGTCCAAGTCACACCAAGTAGTTCTTCTTCAACTCTGAAAAGACCTGTAAATCCCCGTGTAGTTAAATGGATGGTACCAAATTCTTCTTCTGTGGATATAATCACAGTGGCAATTCTACCAGGATGTATATCTCCTCAGCTTGCTGCAAAAATTACCAGATAACTTGTTCAGGTTACCAGAAAACCAAAATAGGCAGGATATCTTTGTCCTAAATATATTACTGTTTTGGCAGAAAACAAATCATCTTTTAGCATTACAACTAAAACCCAAATAACACCTACCACGTTTGGCAGCTTCATGCAGTGGGTTATCAATAGACTCAGCTTGCTCTGCCACTGAAATGAAACAGAGAGTAAATTCAATCTACTTCTGAAACTCAACAGATACTTGACAGCTGTATGGAAATAAAACTTTGATTTATTCCAGAAGAACTAGTAATAAATATTTGATTCTAATGTGAAATGGGATTTGTAAGTGATGAACTAGTCAGGTGCACTTCAATTTCCTGTGCAGGGGAAAGCAATTCAGAGAAGAGCTTGTGAAAATTTCAAGGAACAGCATGAAACTGATCAGTGGTTGCAAGCCACCAGGAATCTGGCAATTTTTCATCTTGGTTGCTACTTCATTTTCTACACCAGTAAGACAGTTTTGAGCAGCTCCATGCAGCTAGGCTTTCGACCTACAGCTTGCCATCTGCAGTTATGAGTAAATTCTTTCCAAGGGGCCTGTGAAGCCTAACTAAAAAAATTTCCACTGTTTGCTTTATGGAGGTTTGTTTTTTTTTTCCCTGAAAACCTTGCAGGAGGTCTGCAAACCAAAACTGCTTAAACAACGAATGTAGTGATGAGTACACTGAAGTTCAGGCTTCTGTAGACGTTTTCTTCATCTCACAAGCTTTAGGTTTTACTAGGGAGGAGCAAACAGTTGCTGGTCACTGTGCTGTTGCAAAAGCAAAAAGAAACTGAAAACTACTGTGAAACAGTTGGAAGTGGGACCATGACCTGCAAACTCTCTTGTAAGAGCTTTTTTTTTTTAAGGTGCAAAACCCTGTGACTACTATGTGTACAGGCACAAAGGACAGTGCACAACCAGAGATGGAGCAGGCTGCCTAAGCCCTTGCACTATATGGCTTGTTACAGGAGGCAGGGAGAATGTGAAAGGCTGTTCCTCAGCTCAAAGTGTTAGCTGTAATCAGATGCATTGAAGGCAAATACAATGCACATCAGTTACCACAAGTAAGTGTCAATACTGTCGTGGACTAATCAGATATTTTCTTAATTTGGTGTGTGTTCCTTCCATAATGCTTGTAACTGCCAAGTTTTCATATGCTTATTTCTGTCAGTAAAACAAAACGTAAATGTTAGATTCTGATTATTTTGGCTTAAAAAAAAATTGTGCAGTGAACAGAATTCTAAAGCAGAGTGGGAGAAGCCAGTTCCAGAGCAGATAGCCGTTACACAAGCAGAACATGCTAGGCATATTGAGCAGTGCTCGCTGTGCACAGCAGAAAGCATTAAAACTAACACCACTGTCTCAAAAGCCTAAACAACCTATTGTCTTTAGAAAACCCTTGTCAAAAGTTCAGTAATAAGTATTTTTAATGCTGATAACACTGATTCTGCCTTCATTAGCTTTTCCATTCAATCTTTTTCAAGTATGTCCTTCAAACCCTGCCGATGGAGCACAAGACCCTACCAGCGACAGTCGCTTCAGATCTGTCTCCACCTGTTGCAGAAAAGTTGCAGAAGAGCACAGGAGATCACAGTGTTACAATGGTTGACTGAACCAGTCTAATGTGCGGTCCTAATGCTTGCAACCAGTGGAAGCAGGCCTTTGGGGATTTTGCAGTTTGTCTAAATCAGAAAACATGTTCCTTGTACTCTTCATTCTCAGGGTTTGTAGAGGCTTCTGTTCTGCTTACATCTTAAATTTTTGCAAGTCTGCTGCAGAGACACCAGCACCTCACATCCTCCCACCTGGCCCAAAATAGAAGATAAACTGTTGCTCAGGTAACTTTTCACTAAAGCACTCCAGAAGCTACTTTTCCAACTTATCTCAATGGGAACACAAACTCCATTAGTAAGTTGTTGGTTTTATCTTAAATATAACACATTTCACTGTTCAAAAGAAATCTGAGTGTAGGTAAGCATGTGCAAACTATTCACCTTGTATATAAAAGCGACCACCTCTGGCAGATGGCAAGTGTAGAATCCGTCTGGTAGTCTGCCATGGTCTCAGTAACTGCACCACAGGCTTCTATTCATGCATTTCTACTCACTACAAGTCAGGGCAAGGAATCATAGCATTGCTACCATAATGCCCGCCAGCGAAGAAGGGACAACATGAAGCAACCACAGTTACTAAAGTATTAGCAGTTGAGATGCAATCTGCCCTGTGACACTGCAGCTCTGACTACGTTTCCTGGAGGACTTGGAAGAATTGCACTGTGTTGTCTATGTACTCGCAGCTTTTCAAAGAGCTTTCAGTCGAATCTGAAAAAGCAACTTCTATTCAGTCCAAACAGGTATGTGACATTTAATGTGGTACAATCCCCAAGAAAACAATGTGTTCTGTGGCTGAATACAGTAATTAAAAACCAACAAATGTTCTGCCTCTCAAAACTGAGAATATTTATTGCTGTTACCTGCACAATCAGAAACATAAACCCTTGACAAACTCAAGCTGTCTCTAGACTGTAAAAACATAAGAGAGTCTGTCCATCACTGTTGCACAGTGGTGACTGGTATTGCAGACGTATTCCAAAATACTCCAGCAGAGGACTGTTAAATATCAATACTGAGATCAGGTTTTGAAAATAAGTATATCAGTTACTTTTATTTAGTGATTTCCTTCAATTGTGAACAATCTTACCAAACGAGAATATTCTAGACATTACCATAGTTGCTTGGAATTAGTCCAGTTCTCCCCTTGCAAGTTCCTTTCCACCAGTTTGTATCACTCTGCAGAGAAGAGGGAAAATACTTCAGCAGGGATATGCTATATCTCAGAAGTATTCAGCCTGCATGGAATGTCTTAGACTCACCATGTCTGAGATGTAAATGATATCTCCTTCTTCAAAGTACAGTTCATCTGGCTTTAAAAAAAAATTAAAAACAAAGAGCATAAACAAAAATCTGACTGTGTGTCCTTAAGCAAGAGAAATACCTGGATAAGGCAGAGCACGCACATTCACCTCTTCTTTCAAAAGAACAGTAACTCAAATTTTCTAGCAACTAGACAACAGCTTGACAGTCTTTTTTACTTTGGTTCAACTTGTCTACAGCTAATTTTTTGGATTTATGTACTTCCTGACAACTATGGAAAAAGACTGTGGCCTTCCCAACATAACACTGTGCAACAAAAGCAGTGAAATATAGCTTGTGTTTGTTAGCTTCAGCCCATTTTTGGCTGGTACCAGTTCATTGAATCTCTTAGTTTGCAATTATCTTTGTGGCCTTTGGTAAAAAAAAAAAAAATCATTTAGCTTGTTGATTGTAATGTCAGGTAACATACTAGAGAAGAAAGCATGCTGCTTTTCAAAAGAGCTTGACTTAAAAAGGGAGAGTGATGATTAATCAGGCAGTTTTAGTCACATTAAGAACTGATATCCATCAACTGGTGTTTTCACCAAAAAACACATTACAGAAAGTCTAATAAGTCAAGCCTAGCACTAGAACTGAAGGAATGTTATTATAGACAAGATTAAAATTAAGCTTCTCAAAGCCCTAAAATCTAGATGTACTCACCGTTCTGGGCTCGAATGTATACAGGGCCCGGAATACTTTAACCTGCCCTGGAAAAAAAAAAAAAAAAGAGAAAAACCCCACAGTATGAGTATCATGCCTTCTACACACAGTGTACACATACAGCCCTCAAACCCAAATAAATTCCCTTCCCTAGCTCTTAATGCTGCTTGCTGAATGAATGTGCACTATGTCTCTGTCAAGGAAAATCATGGTGAAAAGATCAACCCAGCAGCAAGGGTTCTGAGGGAAATGGGCGGTGTATCAGCTAAACATAAGCTGCCTCTTGTGCACACCTGATACAGTCTTCATAGCTCACCATGGAACTCAACAGTATTGCCATTGATTTTTGGGGCAGTGTAGTTTCAATCATACACATCCCCATATACATTGTATGCATTTTTATTAATAATACTATTCTTTCCTTAATTCTGTATCACTTGACAAATCTACAGAAAGAAAACAATGACCAATGTCTGCAACTTGTTATCATACTTACCTGTAATCATTACTAATTAGGAAAATAATGCAGCAGCACAGAAATCAATGCATTTAAGAAAAAAGACAAATGATCACCAAGTCCTGTTTATGGAATGTACAACTGACATAGTGTTCTGTTCAGATGTTTAAAGTAAGCTATAGCGTTTGCAATTCCACTAAGAGGGAAATGTTTATTTTAATAGAGCAGATTTGAAGAGTCTGTCAGCAGCATCCAAGCCAAGAAAAGACAGCCTTAATGCAGAGACATACAAAATTAATTGCATAAACTGCAAGAAAAGCATCCCTACAAACATTTTTTTTTCAAAAATTCATTAAAGGTATATTTCAAGAACACCAAGCAGAAAGTATAAGATAGGTACAGAAGAAGAAACACGTATCTCCGATGATTTTACTAGCCGAACTGCTGAAGTGCTCTGAACTCAGAGAAATATATTACGCAGATTTGTTGTATTGTTTACTTTTAAATATATGAAGTCTTAAATATGTAGGTTTGTTTACTTTTAAAAAATCTTAAGTACTTCAGTAGCTGTATTTCAGGTTTTTATACTATACTTTGCATACATTAACTTGTGATTGAACCAGTATTTAGTCCATTAGGACAATGCATTACCCAGACCACACTCAGCTGAGGCTATTTTGTAGACTCAGAGAAACTGATGAACTTACTGCCAAAGGGTAGTACTGTATAACAAACTGTGCATACACAAAATCTTATGTAGTATATTATACGAAGAGAAAGGAGTAACAGGAGAGATGTTTCCTTACATGTCAAGAATAAGCCTCTACATTTCTGTAAAGAACCACAATTGCTAGAAATTTTTCGCCTGTTTTCGCTAGATGTAGTCTCTTCGTTACTTCAGTATCTAAAAGCCTACCCACAATAGTGATCATTTTAGAATGTTAATTTGAGGGCTTTAGAAATGTCAGTCTAAATGTATATATACTGACAGGCTTGAGAAAAGGAGGATGGTACTTAGCTGTATAAGCTGCCATTTTGTAGTGTAACTTACAGTCTTGGGGTGATTCTTAAAAGACACTTTCAAACACCTCTGGATATTCTCTAGCAAGAGCCATGACACGGCACATGTTTATGAAGTGGTATTTACCAAGACATAATTATTAAGCAAAACGTTTCTGTAGTCCTCTGTTTCAGGCTTTTTTGGGGCAAAGTGTATGTAAATCTATAACCATAAAATTAATCCCTCTAAACTCTCCAAATTGCTAAATACAGGTAGACACTTTATGTATATATTTTT
>VWZK01001835.1:0-17389 GCA_013396935.1 Baryphthengus martii | reverse complement strand
TTTTTTTTTTTTCTGTAACAGATGAAAGCAAAGACAAACAAACAAAGACCCATCCCTGCATGCATTACTTTAGATATGAGTTAGGTTGAATTTTCAGCGCCAAAAGGGAGAGAATGCAAATTCATTAGCTATGTATCTTTCTCTACCAAAAACAAACAAACAAACAACAAAAAACCCAAACCAAACAATAAAAGTACATGGTACAAGAACCATGAATTTTAGTTAAGAAAATAACCATGGCAGTAAGCAACTGTTCTCAGGAGCTCCCAAGGCTTGGCACCAGTGGACTGATACGACTCTTTTGCTAGTAGTTCACACCCTGCTTCACTTGCCCTAGACAGACACAATGAAATCACATATCAGATATTGATCTTGATACAGCATCTTTTCATTAGCTATATTTAGAATGAGCAGGTCTAGAATACTCCAACAATCAGAGTAATTTACTTTAGATAAGCAGACTCCCTGGGTGTCACAAAGCAATACCAGTGTCTGTAACACAGAGAACGGTGTAATCTCTGTGCTCTAGGAAATCAGAATTAGTCATGGTCATCTACAGATAAATGAGAAAGCTTCAAGTCTATCAACTCCTACAAGGGTTCAAGCTAATCCTGGGCTGCCCTCCTTCTCCTGGCTCCCATAAGGCTGCACAGAAGCAGCTGAGAATCAAGGTATTCTGTCTAAAGCCAACTTGATTGAAAACAATTTACTTGAATTCTCATGTGTAACAAACACGAAGAAGTGAAAATATGCGTAAGATTTGAGATGTGGGGAAGAAAAAGGACAGTTTGCATGTTCCAGGGCCTATGCTGGTTTTCGCATCTCCTCCCAAAACATGTATTAACTAGGAACATGCAATTTGATACACATTCAGATGAACTTTTCTGAAGGAAGCGAGAAGCATCTTCTGTCACAGAAAGCATAGTGGCAAAAGGACAGTGTGCTGCTTTTCTCAGTATTGGCCTAAGAACCTGCAAAGGAATTACACGTTGTCAGTGTACGTCAGCAATCTGAAGTCACAACCTTTTGGTCAAGCAACAATATGAAGAGTAAGCTGTAGATCAGAATAATTTGTGATAGGCTTGCATTTTGCTTCAGTAAGCAAAGAGATGTTCAGGTTATGATCGGCATGTCTCTTGGGAGACATGCAATTTTATTAGAAGGACATTACGGCTAGACTGAAACATTTCTTCATGGCTTCTTAGGAAATGGAAAATAAGGTGCTTTACACAAAGACCTTCAAGAAGGAATAAAAGGAGTGGAAACATGTTTTACAGGGCGCAGCTTGTATTTCAGCATTTTGCTCACAGGATCTTGCACAGAGACAAGAGTAAGTACAACACAGCATTTAAGGATTGCCACAACGGAGACAGAAAAAAGTGGAGTTCCCACTGTTCAGAGAACCATCTTCCACTTCTAAGTAGTGCTTGTTAGAAAGCGGAAGTGAACACAGGGCACACAAATCAGAGGGGAGGAAGGGGAGGGTGTATTAAACAAACAGGCCTAGGAGTCCGCTTAGGGACAGGTAGAAAAGAATGCAAAGGGTATACTGGTGCCAGTGCAGATGACAACCTGGGGTAGCCAAGGAACAATCATGGATTGCACCAGTCAGTATTTTGGAGTGGGAGGGGCAAATATTATTTGTTTACAGAAAATCACAATTAAGAATACTCTCAGAGAAGGTGTATGGGAACACAATTCCCTGTGAATGCTGTCACAGCTCCTACTTTACCTGAGAATTAAGGTGAAGTGAATTTGACTGTGATTAAACATTTATGTTCAGAAACCTATTTTTAACTGTGACAGCTACTAGGGGCTGCAAAGTCAACAGACCTACTTTGAGGTAGTAACCCTTTATGTTATATATGTTTCCTGCCACCTTCCCTCCTTTCAACTGGAATAATTTAGAACTGTCAGTTCCTTGGGACAAACACTAGTCTTTCTCCATAGGATGTAATTTTCTGTGGACTCCAGGCTAGGATCGACAAACTTTACTCCATCTGGAGAATATGAAAGTAAGAAAGGTTTCTTTAAAATATTAATATGCCACCACTTTCATCTCCCCAAAAGCTGTTGCTGCACACTATGGAAGGCTCTAATCAAAAATCCATAACCGAAGAGCACTGCTCAAGAAGACAACTAGCAGAAGCCAATACAGCTTGTCAAGTTCAAAGGACGTAATAAGTAGCCTCTCTAAATAGGATTAACACACCACACAGCATGTTTAAGAGGTTTACGAAGTCTGCAAATAATAGTTTGAGACATCACTATAATTTCTGAAAGATAGAGGAAAAACCCTTCCCTTAATATCACGTCTCCCATCATCCACCAGCCTCCTGGAAAATCGAATAATACAATGGACTACACTGAGAGCAATGTGGGGTGGGACCTTCAAACATTTACCAAAAGCAACTTTATTAGTCAACCCCAGAGGATCTGTTAATTGAACTAGTCCTGTCCAATCTGAGCTTTCATGTACTGTAGAAGGGGATAAAGACCCTGTTGTGACATAAACACATGCTAGGGAAAACAGCCTGGGTTATTCCAGGCTCAGGCCGAAGCCAAGGCAAATACATTCATGGGATTGGTTTTGCTCAAGGACCTGTGTGCACTTGGTGGGTGATGCAGAAGGATGGGGAGTCTGAAGTTTACCTCCGGGGGATTGACCTTAAGTGAGAACAGTCAGTGAATTAAATTGGACAACGTTAATTGCTATATATCCTGCCACTCTATGTCATCATTACTGTGATTGTTACATGCTGTATCAGTTACATGCTGCAATAAGAATCACTTAGATTGATGAAGAATGAACTTCGATAAAACCAAGTGAAATGCAGTAGCGATGGAAACAGGACTTCAGCATGCAACAATCTAACATTACACACCATCCTTCCGCTGCACTCTGCGACTCATCTACCGCACTAAAGTCCGATCCTGTTCCACTGACTGAGCAGACCTGACACCATCCCTTCTGCCCAGAAAGACTGCTACGACAGACGGAGATCGAAATGATGGACTGAATGATCTCAACATTTTATAGGGATGGCCCACAGACTGCAGGAGTAATACCTGTGTGGATGTATTAAGAAACAAGAAAGGTGCTAGTGATTAATTGGGATGTACTGGAAAATGTGGGACCTGGGTATCACATAAATCGTACAGAAAAAGGAGTGGATATTGTCTTGGTTTCTGCTGGGATAGAGCTAATTTTCTTCCCAGTAATGGGCACAGTGCTATGTTGTGAACTGAGTAAGAGAATAAACTTACTTTGGTATTTCAGTTGTCTCTAAGTAGTGCTTGTCCTGACTTAAGGATTTTTCAGCTTCCCATGCTCATTCCATACTCAGGTGTACAGGAAGCTGCGAGGGAGCATGGCCAGCACAGCTGGCCCAAACTGTCCAAAGGGATATTTCATACCAGAGGACATCATGCTCAGTATATAAACTGGAAGCAGTTGGCTGGGAGAAAAAGATCACTCACTGCTTGGGCATCACTCAGCAGGTGGCAAGCAACGGCATTGCACTAGGTATCATTCTTGGGTTTTATTTCTCCCTCTTTGTTATGTTTCCTTTCATTACTATTATTATTGTATTTTTAATTATTATATTTTACTGTAGTTATTAAACAGTTCCTATCTCAACCCCTGAGTTTTACCTTTTTTTTTTCCAAATTCTTCTCCACATCCTACTGGGAGGGGGGAAGAGTGAGTAAGCAGCTATGTGGTGCTTAGTTGCTGGCTGGGGTTAAAATACAATGCACTGACAGAAGTTTCTGCGATTTTTAACTACTATTCCACTCCTTTGTATCTTCAATCACAAGTCTAAACAGAAAATTTAGTTAGAATACCAAAACGACACAGTACCCCAAGACAACAGCAAAGTTAGCCACCTGTTTAAAGAAAAAAAAGTCTCAAACCACTATAAATTAAAAGCCTTTTAAGGCCTCTAAAAAAAAAAAAAAATCATGACCCCTTACTCAAAGGCTAACCATAGATCCCAAAGGACGAGCTCAAGTGTTGACAAACATATCAAACCATTGTCTGGAATATGTCAAAACCATCTCTGTAACTAAAATGTAATGTGCTTTGCATGACACAGGATTAACAGAAGAGCCTGGTCAGAGAAAATGCTCTCATGTACTGAAAAGCACATTTATTGCTATAGCTAGTTATTTTTTTTTAATCCCTTCATACCTCCTTTTTTCCTCCCCACATTTTTAAAGCGTTGTATAGCCATCCAACTCCAATATCCAACAGCCCTGTGATGATCAGTGGACACACACTTTTAGAAGGGATGAGTATTCATTTCACTATTTTCACTTCCCTGCCACATGCAGGATCTCCTTCCACCTCTATCTAGCCTGTACGTTTGCTGAACACAAAGGAAAGGACAACAGTAAGAATTCAGCAGCAAAGCAAGCAGCGTTGCTGTTTGCTGACACAGGTTATAACGCAGTTTGTAGACTGGATACCTGATAATACTCAGTAAAGGAAAATTAGCGCAGCTTGACCAAATGCACTAAGACATTCCACCAACCACAGTCTAAAAGTCACAAAGCAAATAACATTATGCTACCGCAGCAACTATTTAACCACAAGCAGTTGTTATATTTATCTGTCCATAAGTAGCGTATTTTAATATCTATAACTTTGTGAGATTCAACTACATTACCATAGGCTTATCTGATATTATAGACAGAACAAAGCCAGACACAGAACTACAGAAATATTTTGGAGTATGCTAGAAGACAGCTCATTCCTCAAAACGCCTTGGAAAAAACTTACTGCAACAGCCTCCATAAGACGTTCCCCCTTCAAAAAAAGAGGGATTCGGTAAAATTAATCTTATTCACCTTACAATCATAGAACTGTTTCAGTTAGAAAAAATATTTAAGGCTATCAAGTCCAACCACTAACCTGTCAAGCCCACCGCCAAACCATGTTCCTAAGCACCACATTTACATGTCTTTTTAAGCACCTCCAGGGATGGTGACTCCACCACCTTCCTGGGCAGCCTGTTCCACTGCTTAACAACGTTAATAGTGAAGAAACTTTTCCTAAGGTCCAAAATAAACTTCCCCTGGCACAACCCGAGGCCATTTCCACTTGCCCTATCACTTGTCACTTGGGAAAAGAGACTGACCCCCACGTCGCTACAACCTCCACTCAGGTAGCTGCAGAGAGCACTAAGGTTTCCCCCTCAGTCTCATTTTCTCCAGGCTCAACCACCTCAGTTCCTGCAGCCACTCCTCACAACACTTTTTCCTCTAGTCCCTTCACCAGTTTCACTGAGCTTCTCAGGACACGCTCCAGCTCCTCAGTGTCCTTCCTGTAGTGAGAGGCTCAAAACAGTATTTGAGGTGTGGTGCACCAGTGCCGAGTACAGGGGGACAATCATTTGCCTAGTCGTGCTGGCCACACTATTTCCGATATAGGCCAGGATGCTGTTGGCATTCTCAGCCCCATTGTTGGCTCATATTCAGCCAGTTGTCAACCAATACCCCCAGGTCCTTTTCCTCCAAGCAGCTTTCCACCCACTCCTCCCAAGCCTGTAGGGCTGCCTGGAGTTGTTGTGACCCAAATGCAGGACCTGGAATGTTGCCATGTTCAACCTTGTTGAGCCTTGGCCCCTTGATCTAGCCTGTAAAAAGCTCTGTACCCTTAAATCAGCTCTGAAAGCCACTACAGAGAGTATCTCATTCTCTTCCTCTTCCTTCTTCGGACATTTATTTCTACCCATTTCCTTTTGCTGTGTCAAGCACTCATGTGGTAAACCAGCTCAGCAAGTTCATCAGACATAAAAATAACCTAACATAAAAAGTCAGAGCACTGATCCAGTTGCGTTTAGTGACATGACAATGGAAAAGGGATGGTGGGGGGTGGAGAGAGCAGGGAACCTGTCCTTTTGATGGCAGTCTGCATTTTATTCCATCAAGCATGACACAAAACCCCAGAAAACTAGTGAGGACACCCTATATTAGCCATAATATAGACCAATTAGTCTGATAGCTCCTATGAGATAGGTAGGGCTAGAGCCTTTAACTGCTTATGCACCTTTTTTTCAAGTCAGAAAACTGTTATGAACTTCATTGGAAAAATCTTCTCGCATACTTGGCTGTTAAGAACAACACCAAATCCTTTCACAAATCCAGACTTCCTCAGTATGGGTTTTCAGTGAGAATCTATAACAGTAATGCTTTTATTATCCCCTCTTTCATTTGAAGTAAGCTGTTTTCAAAGAGGCTTAGTAAACTACACAGCAAAGAAAAAAACCTTCCAAGGACGAAACACTACATTCAGAGAGCTTTAATAGATTTTGCTTCTGTGAGTAGGTGGAGACTGATGGTTTAAACAGTCTAAACAGGGTTTGCACTTGATTTCAAATTCAAAACTTTTTATTGTAAGTTGTCTAGTTAAAACTCTCCATTATGGTTATGTATATAATTATTTCCAAAAACCAAGGGCATCTCAAATACTATTCTAAGTGGGAAAAATATTGAAATTCAGATGTATTTAGGGATCAGATAACGATATTTTGGGAGACACCAACTAGTATTACCTATTCAATTACACAAATTTTTGACTTGAAACTAAGAATTTAACCTTTCACACTGGGAGATGACATGCAAACACAATAAGCAGCAATTGTATTTTTCTGCTCAATCTCTTATTTAAATAACTAAACCCCTAAACCTAACACCTTGAATTTTCACAAAAGAATGTACGTTTACCAGAAAGATGCCATTTCTGTTACAAAGTGTACAACATACTATGCAACTTCCAAAGGTTCTTCAGTAAATTTTTTTTAAAAATCAGTAACTGTCACTAATTTTTTGAAAATAACTTTCATTCAATCTACCTGAAAAGGGTGCAGGAGGTAAAATTTATATATCCATGACTAAATGCACTAGAAAGGAAACAGAAATGCAAGTAAAGAACACATTTGCACTAAGATATCAAACGACACACTGAGATTTTGACTCTTGGGAGTCCTACGAGGGAAAGCAGTAGATGCCATGGAAGAAGACTGTAGCACAGGACTATACTGCAAAACCGCATTTATGCATCAATATATTGCTAACCCACGCAATCACGAGGAAAACCAAAAGGAGTATTTCAACACCTGTTTCTTAACAGGTTAAAAGGTTTCCTGCGCGTTTCAGCCTACACCAGCTTCCTGCCGACAGCGGCATCGGGCTGGGCGAGCCACCACGCCAAGCGCCACGGGCACTGCCGGTCCTAGGCCCGGGTTGCTCCTCAGAGGAGGAAGGGCCGAGGAGAGGGGGCTCTGCGCAAGCCTACGACACTGGCGGCCCGTCCCTGGGAGATCGCTCTGCCCCGCAGACACTCTAGAACCTTCTCCCGAGCCACAGCAGGCAGGCGATCCCACCTAGACACGAAGCCTGCGTGCCCAGGGCGATTCCGCGCTCCCCTCCAGCGGGGCCGCTGGCGCCAGAGCCACAGATGGGGCTGCCGCCCCCGCCTACATCGAGCAAGCAGTGCGGAGGTTAATGGCGGCGGGGCGGGGAATGGAGGCAGGGAATGACACCTCCCTCCACCTCTCCCAGCCGGGTCCCCTGCTCTGACAGCCCGGATACGACTCCCAAACTGTCCACGTGTCAGCAGGCAGCGGACTGCTTCGAGTCCGGCACCGACTTCGCGCAGCCGCGCGCGGCTAGTGAGGCGGCCGGGGGATGGCGGGTCGGGCTGCCGGGCCCCTCCCTTACCTGGCTTGGTCGGTTTAGGTGGCGGCTTGGACATGGCGGAGACCGGCCCAAGCGCGGATGCGGGNTGACGTGACCCGACCCGACCCGACCCGACCCGACCCGACCCGACCCGACGGCGCTGGTGCGTGGCGAAAGGTGCCCAGTCCCGGGCGTGTGACGGGAGCTTGGTGCCCCGCGGGGGCTTCCCCAGCTGAGTGGGTAGGCGCGCCCTGCACGGCGCCGTGACTGGGCGACAGACGCGGGGGCTCCGCCTACGCGGAAGCCCTTCGGCCGGGACGGTTTCTTCTGGGTACCTTCCTAGTGTCTCTAAGCAGTGGCTAAAGTTCAGTGCTAACCCCAGAGGTCCCGAAATGCTGTGGGCTGCCGGGAGAGGCGTAGGGCTCCTCCGTGCTCGGCACGTGCTCCTCTGGCCCCTCCGCCGGCCCGAGCGGGTGGGTTTGGTGCCCGGGAGAGACATTTCCAGCAGGTGTGCCTAGAAGGAAGCACCCTTCGGCTGTCAGCTGTCTGCTGGAGCTTTGTCACCCTACCGCATTAAAAGTAGAGTGGTAGCAACTTTCTGTCAGGGTTACTTTTTTAGTTACTTGTTAACATCTGTTTAAAGGCGCTAAACCGAGCCCAGGCAGAGTAGTTTAGACTGTGTGTTGCGACATTGGTGGCAAATTTCCATTTGCAATTCGTGTTACACATTACTCTGGGGAGAGGAGTAATGTGTGGTGGCTCTTTCTGGTGGTTTTTGCCTTAAACTGGGATTAACTGTCGTATAGACAATGATGTAAGTTGGAGTCCAAAGCTCAGCATGTGTGTCCAGATGTTATTTAGTTTGTTACGTAGCTTTTTTTGTGGGACAAAAGCTAATTCTCTGGAACACGAACCTGACTGATCATTTTTAGAAAAGAGATTTTTTTAGTTTTTTTGGGTGTTTGGTTTGTTTTTTTTTCATGGACTGAGTGTCATCACTTCCTGAGAACAGCTCTCTTTGAATAGATAGCCAATATTGTAAATGTGATGCATCATTGAACTTGAGGATTACAATATTCTTAGAAATTCCTCGCATGCTAACTTGTAAAACTTGCCAGTCCCAACTACTGTAGATATGCAGCACTGCTGCAGAGAAGTGGCTGTCATGCTGGTGATGATGTGGACTAGTTAGTACGTCGTTTTGGTTTTTGATTTGTTTCATTTTTTTATCTAAAAAAAAACCCAACAAACAAAACCCAAACCAAACGAAAAACAAAACAAACCAGATAAAAAACACATGCAAAGATTGCATCACAGGGCTGTGGAACAGTTGAACTTCCAGTCATTGCATGACATGCAAAAGGAAATTACGATTTCACATTTCATCTGCAGGTCTAAAACTTACTTTCACAGACCTAATGTGGTTTTACTTTAATACTGATGCTCTGTAAATCTTTTTTCTAGTGTAGTACAGACAGCTGTTGGTCAGGGAGGGAAGATGGTGTTACCTGTTCAGTCCTTTCTGGTCTTAGGTGTCACAGCCTAAGTGTAACCTAGGAGGACAGAGCAGGTGATAAACAAGGTGTTTGCATGTGGTTGGATAGTTATTAATTGGTGTGTGCTCATGGAAAGCAATGTTTGACAAATGTTAAGCTGGTTTGACAAACCCTGTATACTAGTGCTGCTGCCCAAAGAAGCAGCCCCATTGCTACCCGTCCTGCTCCACCGTACCTTTGCCAGCACGGGTAGCTGGATGGTAAACTGGAGGGAATTTGTGCAGATGAAAACTAATTTTCTTCCCTTATCTCCTTTGCAGAGCTGTTTTTCAGGTGGAGTTTTCCAGTATAGTTCACTATGGATTCTGCAAACACCTGATCCAGAAGAAAGTTCTGGCAAAAGAGTCAGGGAAAGACAGGATTGTGTCTTCTGGCAGCTCTAGTTGCTGGAGGTGTGCAGCCCGCCCGAGCCTCAGAGTTGTTTTCTCCACAGGAACAGGGATATGGGTGGACAAATGTAACCTTTCTCAAAGTTTCAGTCTTTGATCTTTTCTTGAGAAGATCAAGTGCTGTCTAGACCTCAGTGCTAAGTCATCTAGGATGTCTTAACCTGCCTTTCTAGTAGTTTCAATGAATCCACTGTTCTGTGGTGGAGCAGAAGAGGAGTTCTTGTGTGGTCTGTGCTGTTAACGCTCTCAAAAACGGAGGGTGCTGAGACCAGAGTCATAAAAGAGTCTTTGAACGTGCTCCTTGTTATAACCCTTAATGAAATTTTTAAAACATCTTTCTTCTTAGCATGTCACTTGTTTCTTTTTTTAAGTTTTTGTTTGTTGTGCTTCTGTTTACCTAGTATTTTGAATACCATTAATGCTTGAGCTAGTGATCGTGCTTTTATTTTAAGGACTTCTGTAGTATTAATATTAGTAGAACTAAGTCTTTCAAAGTTCCCACCCCCAAATAATTAAAATACTGTCTAAGGTAAAATGCATTGAAATATGTGATGTGGCCTGTATGTTGGAAGTTTTTTGTTAGCATTGGGACAAGCAATTGAGATTCTGACAGTAGCTTTGCAAAAGAAAAAAAAAAAAAAAAGACAAAAGGACAGAAAATAAGTCTTATCCATAACTCATATTTCTTAATAAAAGAGCTGATTTCCTTGTTGCTGAACTAAGAGGTTTTCACTGACTACTATTTTTGACAGTGAAAAGGAAGAACTGAGGAGAAAACAAACTATGAAAGTATTGGTTATCGGCCTTGGAGGGTAAGTATTAATGAATTAAATTTGCTCTACGGCTCAAGACTGGTTTTCCTTTCACAATTTAATGATGTAGTTTCTATTTCTGAATGGACTTTTTTTTTTTTAAATACGTTAGAAATACAAAATGTAATTGTCTTATGGCATGTGACTTTTAAGAAGTTCTTCTGTCTCTGTTGGACATCTCAGGTACCACCTCTCTCTAACCTCTTTCTTGGCACTACTAGATGTACTATCTGAAAGCTGTGGAACCTGCCAGAAAATTTCTAGAGGTAGAGAGTATGTAATGTAAATAAACTTTTTTGAGGGGTTGAGTTGTCTCTTTGTGTCTTAACTATACAGAAATGTGTGTTTGAGCTTGTAGATATCTTTGAAAGATTGAATTTTGCCTTGATGCATCTTTTCCTGTGTTTTCTAACTTAGTGTAACAAATGGGGGAAAAACAACGCTGGCAGAAAAGCTTAAGAAAATGCTTCCTAACTGTGATACAATCTCTCAGGATGACTTCTTTAAGGTAACAGTATTGATGGAAAGACCTGATAGGTAAAAGTAGGCTCAAGTAGATTTTAGTATAATTTCTTCTCTTTTCATTTCTCCTGCTGACAAACTTTTAAAATTGATGCTGCTTAAAGTAATGCTAACTTCAAGAGAAAGAGAAATAAAATGAGCATGTGGTAATTGAACTTTCCGTACCCAGAAGCCCTGAGTATACCTAGCAAAAAAATTTACTCTGTTAAAATAAGGGAAGAATGTCTATTGGATGCGTTTTTCAAGATATTTTGTGCTAATGATACTGAGTTAACCTTACATCCATACAGCAATATGTAGTTCTTTGTCTCCTAAACCAAAACAGAAAAACAACTTTTGCATTGACGTTACTGTTGTGATGCTAGTGTTGTTTGTTAAGGAGAGCGAAGAAGCTCTTACTTCTGAAGTAAAACTCTCTAATGAATTTAAGAGGTATGATTTGGATAATTTGTTGTTCTAGAATAAAGTGTTTGTATTGTATTTTAACAGTAGAATACAGCAGTTTGATTTTGAAGATAAGTTTAACAACTGGGATACAAAAACATATAACCCTTACATTTTTAACTGAAGAGTATGTATCCATAACAATGGTCATAAAAGCTGCCTTGAAAATACTCATTTTTTTCCCCTTCAGCCAGAGTCTGAAGTAGAAACAGATGAACGTGGATTTAAGCTGTATGATGGTCAGTAACTTTGATACACTGTTCTTGAACATTGTACTGAAATTTATTGTGCTGGGCTTCAACACTTCTTCCCTTCTGAGCAATCCTTTGCTCAGGTTTTTCAGCTCACTGAGATAAACAGGAAAACTTGCTGAACTAGTAAATAGCTCAAGCTAGTGCTTGATGTTTTCTTTTCTCTTTTTAATTTTTTCCTCTACTTCTGCAGTTGCATCTTGCAGTAGCAAATGGTACTGTTCAGTTAAAAGTCTTGGTTTACAGCACTGGCATAAGCTTAGCCTCATCACTTCGTATGTAATCATGGATTTTTATTTTTTTTTTCACTTTCATAATGAAATCATGGGATGTCACCACTGAGTCTGTTTCCTTGTCATATTCCTAATCAGTCAAAACTCGGGTGTGATCCTGACACCTTTATTTCGTGTCAGATCTCACATAGAGACCAAACGTTTTGAAGTTCGTGGTTTATGCTGGCTCAGCATGCCAGATTAGTCTTCTAAAATTATAGGTCCAGATCCACTTTAGGCCAATGCTTTGGTCCAGATCACATCTAGTTATGAACAGTTGCTTATTAGCTAATCACTTTTGATACTTGATTATCACAAAACGTATTACTTGGAACATTGGCCAGGACCTTAAATTGTATCTGAAAACTGACCCTTACCTTTATGCAGTCTTTGGCTCAACTTCTAGACTTCATGAAACTGGAATATGAAACTGGAGGGATAAGTTGGACATTCTGTTTCAAATATCTGTGCTTAATGTTGCTCTTAGAAATCTGCTTTCTTCCACGGTATCGAAGGCTTTCTTCTCTCTACCATTCAGTATTCAAGTATGTTCTTACGTGTCTACAGACAAAACCAGGTGCTACATTGTGCTATTTGGCTTTGTATGCCATCCTGCTCTCAATCCATCCATCCCTACCTTCCAAATACCTGAACGTAACAGAAAACCCAAAGAAAAAAAATTGAGTGTCCTGCTCCCTGCTCTGATGTCAGTGACAATTGACAGAAGGGAGGATGGCTCAGAGTAAGTAAGTTTTTACAAGTTTTATGGAATAGGACAACACTCCCTGCAGTTTTTGTCATCAAGGAAAAGGCTGTGAAGTGAGTTGACACACTTTTTTGGTGCCAGAGTTCAGAGAGACCACACCCACCAGAAATACCCCAGTCCTAGAAAAACCTTTAGTTTCAGGTTATCAGTGGTTATAAACATGAAACTACTTATATGTGTAAGAGAGAACTTTTGGCATAATCCTGTTACCTTCCATTTAGATTTGTGTGTAAAATATTTGGTTCTTGCTGGTTAATCTATGCGTAAAGAGTTGTGGGGTTTTTTTGTTTGTTTTTTTTTTAATTCTCTGTTTTTAAAGGGTGCTTAACTTTCTATTTTCATCTAGTACTTGATGCCCTCTATATGGATGAAATGGTGAAAAGTATTCACAATTGGTTGAAAAGCCCAGCAAGCTCAGAGCTTGTGGCAGAACCGGAGAATACACATGACAATCTGAAAATTACAGAAGATGTTTATATTTTGATCGTTGAAGGCTTTCTGCTATACAATTATGAGTAAGCAGTAATAGGTAATCTGATATATTAAAAACCGTTCTAAAAATGAAGAAGGAACTAAATATATTATTATCTTAGGCCACTTAATGAACTATGGAACAGAAAATATTTTTTGACCCTTCCTTATGAAGAGTGCAAAAGGAGAAGGAGGTAAGATTATTCAATTATTGCTCACAGCGGGGTACTGTACCCCCTAATCTGGAGTGCAGGTTTTGTGCTAGCTTTTTCTTTGGTGCTTGCCAAATGTAAGATGTTAAGATCTCCTGTTGTCTGTGATTCCCAGGGTAGACTGTGTTGTGGGTATTTAACCAACATTAACAAACACATGCAGAGCACAAGGATAGTAAAGTGTTAAATGGTTTATAAACACTGAAGAGAGAATTTGTCATCCAGAAAAAATTGAATTACTGACTGCATATTGGAATCAAACGATGTTTAAAATGAGAAACACTTAAAAAAATGTTAAGCAGTCTTACTGTGGTTGAACACAGCTACATGTTTTTGAAGTAACAATCTTCATGTGTGGTTTCGGTGTACACTTTGTTTAGACTGTGCATTAATTATACTGTATATCTGATTTAGATTATTGAGCCAATGTCTGACTTGCCTCCAGATTTGGAGCAAAACTGTGTGCTTGGAGCGATACATGTGCACAAAGTCAGAATCTGCTCACTGAGGGAAGAGATCCTCTATTCAGCTGGCTTTGGTTGATTCCACTTACTTCATTTCTCATTAGACTCACCTTTAAAGGACTTTTAGCATCCAGGCTGGAAGTGACTAGGCAAAACGACATTTAAAACTTGAGAAGTCTGTATACCAAATAAACAAAATCGCTTTTCTCTTCCTTTTTTTTTTTTGGTAACACTTCCAATACAGCTTAACTTATATGTAATATTTTTTTTTAAAGTTACTAGTTACTTCAAAAATTTTGCTACTATTACTAGGGCAAAATATAAAGCTTGTATGAGAAAGCAAATATATTTTTATGTAGCACCAGAGTCTATGAGCCAGCAGATACACCAGGGTACTTCGATGGACATGTGTGGCCTATGTATCTGAAATATAAAAATGAATTGGAAGAGAATGCAAGTAACATTGGTATGGTATCCTTCATTTTAAACTTATAAAATGCTTAAGTGTGGCACTTGTGCAGTTTTTATTGGGCTGTGGGATTTTTTTTTTGAATGGGACAAAGTTTCCTTCAAATGTTTTTATTGCACTTGGACAGTAGGTTTGGACCTTTTGTTGGTTTATTTTTCAAGTGTATAGAGTTTTTTTTAATGATGAAAATGATGAAGTTAAAAATTAGAAATATTCTGATCACTAATTAAGTCCATTTAACAAGGGTTTGTGTGTGCACATGTGCATACATGTGTATGGCTAAATAGGAAGCTTCTGAGACAACAGCTGATGCACTGCCAGAATTCTTCAGAACAGGTTTGAAATCACGGTTGAGGTCCTAGAATAAGCTAAAGATACCTCCTAGGTGCTGACTGTGCACACTACGGTCGCTAGTCCTGTATGAGGAGTGACAAAGCTGAGCCAGCTGATGAGGTGATGTTATACTTGTATAGCTCTTGGGCTGCCCCCTTCTGGAGTGGGGGCCAGAGGAAAGGGAAGTCAGGTGACAGTTTCATCACCACACTACTTCTTACTGTGCAGTGAGAATGGGAACTGCACTGACCTTCCTTGACTTGCTCAAACTCTGAAGCTGAGGAAGAACCTGAGGTCTTCTACTGTATAGGAACCTTTCTGCTGAATTATTCCATTGCGCTACTGTCCTTAACTTTATTACCACGACCCTTATGGAGACTTTTATAACACGCAAAAAAAGTATATATTAATTCTTAGAATACTTTTTCATTATGTTATTTTTTTAACATGTAAAATGAAACAGGGAAAGAAGAAAAGGGAAGTACTGTTCTTGTTTTTCTTTTTCTGGTTTCTTCTGATAGCATCTGTAAGAATAGTGAAAATATTGCCTATTGCTATTACAGATAACTGAAGAAAACTTTTTCTTTCATCTTTTGTAGTTTATTTGGATGGAACAAAATCCCAAGAGGAGCTTTTATCCTTTGTGTATAGTGATATCATACAGGAATTAAAAAAGCTAAGTGAAGGAAGTAAGTAATGTTACTGAAAATTGAGTCTGCTTATCCCATTCCAAGTTGACATGGAGCTAATTCTTTTGTATTAAAATACTGCAAGGATTATATAGATCTACATCACCTTATGTATTATAGTCCTTACACGTTTGTCCATTACTCTAAGTATTCAGAGGTTATAAATTAAGTCCTTTGAAACTGAATGTTCTGAAATAACAGGTGAATCCACTGTTACCTAATGATAAAATAATTAAAAAGTGGAACAGAAGGAATATGGTGCAAAATATCAATGAAAACAGATGTATTAGTGGTATTACTTTCAAGTACACAGTAATGTCACATACAAACAGATAAATGACACTACAGATAAATGTGTACGATAAATGTGTACTTTTTATTTACATTTTAGATCAGCAGGTCACAGCACAGTAATGTAGAAAGCCTGGGTTCCATTTGATGCAAACTGGAAATTCACTGATGTCATCTTTCTCAAGCTAACCAAGCAGATGTTACATGTGTGTCCATAATGCCAGTTCATACAAATCAAGTGGATTTGTAGCAGTTAACTCTGTAAGCCTCAGATGTTGTTGAGTAGTATCAACAGTGCATTATTTGTTAGAATTCCTTTAATCAGTCGTTCTTTGGTTAATCTTTAAATCTGATTGAATGTGTATGTTTTAAAGAACATTAACATTTTTGTGTACAGAACTATACTATAAAGATGAAGTTCTGTTGGATTAATAAGAATATTTGAGCACGGATGAATGCAATTTGAAATGTTCATATAGGAATGGCAGTGATTACCTCTAGTATTTTTATCAACTTCTGATCACTGATAAACATGGCTAGAGGAACTAGCTACATGCTGTGGTAATTATAAGTTTAAGGTTACACTGTTTTTAAAGTGACTGAGGCTGTTATTAAATACATTATCACTTAGACTTGCTAAATACCTCTGTGGTGTTTGTCATGTAATTTGTATGTTTTGTATTGGTTGGAGCAGTTGGGAGTGGTTATTTTAAAAAGTGCAAACAAACCTGAAGAGAATTCAGGTTGTTGGAAAAAGATGGGGATTCGAATAAGATGTTGGAGAGAATGCAGCCGCATCACTAACAAGATTAAGGACATGTATTGTGCAGAGCTTGAGGATTGTGGTGGTACAGACTACTGGACAATAAATTCCTCCTTCCTCCTCCCTGAAGCATGCAATAATGCTTAGTAATATTCATAACTCAGGTTGAAATTATAGTAACGAAAGTGTTTAGAAAGCAGGTATGCTCGATGTATGTTAAAAATTTGTTACAGGATTTGTGTACATGTATTTAGATAAACTAGGAAACTGGGAAGATGAATCGTATTTGATTGCTGCATAAGTAATGTATTAACTCTTACATTTTCTGTACAATATCTTACATTTTTATCAGACAGAATGAAAATGAAGCTACAGGTAAAGACATGTGAAACAAAGGACGGACTATGTTACTTTGTCAGCTGAGCTGATTATGGTGATTGAAAAGTAATGCTTTATTGTTGCCTGTATTGAGTCCTAAACGTATATCAGAAAGAGGTCATGAACAAATTAGAGCTGTGTAAAGCAGCAGACAAAGTGCTTCAAATACTATTTTGTGTTATTATTTTGCACTAAAAAACCTTCTAAGTTGCATTTTATCAAATGCTATAATGGACTGTCTGACTTTGAACTGTACTTTTTATTTTACTTTGGAAGGGGTGCAGCTGTGAGAGATTAGCTAATACTTGGATGGCTGTGGTGGGCTGACCTTGGCAAGCCACCAGGTGCCCACTGAGTATCTCTCTTTCTTCCCATCCTCAGCTGGACTGGGGGAAAACCATATAATGAAAGGCTTGTGAGCTCAAGATAAGGACAGGGAGATCACTCAGCAGTTAAGTCTGTTTTGCCTGTGACAGTGACTTGGGGAAATTAAATTAATTTGTTGCCAATAAAATCAGAGTAGGATAATCAGAAATAAGAACAAATCTTCAAACACCTTCTACTCCTCCCTTCTTCCCATGCTCAGCTTCACGCCTGATATCTCTACCTCCCCCCCCCCCCCCC
>VWZK01001832.1:1874-26692 GCA_013396935.1 Baryphthengus martii | reverse complement strand
GCGGCAGCACTGTGGAGGGCGGCCTGCGCTGCGGCGGGGGGCTGCCGAGGAGACAGAGCCTCAGGGAGCAGAAAAAAACAAATCCTTGTTCTCCCACCATCCACCCGCAGGAAAAACCCCAAATCCACGTTGTCCTGTTGTCCCCACACCAGGAATCTCCTCCTGTCGGAACCAACCTGTGCCCGCTGCCGGTCTGCAGCCAGGTGTCATCCACGGGTGGCGGCACCGGCGTGGAGACGGTGCTGGTGCTGATGTCGCCGATGATGCTCAGGGCCTCCTTCAGGGCGTGGTACATGCGCAGCATCTCGTCCCGGCGCTGCGCCTGGTCGGCCGACTCCTCCATCAGGCTGCTCTGGTCGGCCGAGGAATACAGGTAGGCCAGCAGCTCCGAGTGGATGAAATCCTTGGTCTGGGAAAGGGCACGACAAGGTCGGCTCCGAGGCACCAACACCGCTGAGCGGAGCGGGAGGCGGAGGACTCGGAGGCTGTGGGGACCGTGGGACGACCCCCGGCTCCGGAAGGCGTCCGGAGCCCCCGGGACGCAGGACTCGGCCGGTTCGGGGTCCCCGTTTTGCCAGGATTCCGGGAATCGTCACGGCAAAGCCGGGCCCGTCCCCGTCCGCCCCGACGGAGGCTCCTCTCCGGGGCCACTCACGTTGTTTATCATGAGGTGCATGATGGTCTTTGGCATGAGGTCCCGGATGGACTTGTTGATGATGCCGACGTAGGAGTCGACGAGGTTGCGGATGGTCTCCACCTGGCGCTCCAGCTGCGGGTCCATGGAGAAGGTGTTCTCCTGGGCGCCGTCCTCGTTCTCCGTCTGCTCGGGGGAGGCGGGACACCCGTTACCGTCGGGATCGGACAGATCTGGGAAGAACTGCCCCCCCCAGTGCTCCACACCCATTCCCGTCTCCCCGGCCCAATCCCATCCTGGGTTTTTCAAACAGATTTAATTCCATAGCCCGGGAAGCCCCCGTTCGCCGGCCGGGCAGCCGAGGCCGGTGCCGCGGCACCGAGCTCATCCTCTCGGCAACGCCGCGGCACGTTCCGGGGTCTCCGAGAACCTCTGGGCCGCGCCAGCACCCAACCCAAGAGCTCCTTGGGGAGCCTCTCCCCGGGCTGGTCCCACCCAGCCCCCCCGGGCCAGCTCCGGGAGGACTCAGAAAAGCTGCCAGGGGCTTTACTTGGTCTTTCTCGGGGTAAACTCCGGCACGGAGGAAGGAGGCTTTCCAGCTGTCCACGTCCTCCTGCGAGTCGCAGGCCAGCTCGATCTGACGCAGATCCTTGTACACGTTCCTGGGAAGAGGGAGCGGAGCCGGGGTGAGGAGCGCGGGTGGGTGGGAGGCTCCGCGCGGCACCGGCGAGGCCTCGACGTCGGGGAGCCCGGAACCCCCCTCCAGAGCATAGGGACAAATATCGGCAAAGCCGGAGAAATCCTCCCACCACCGGGTCACAGAGGCTTCTGCCTCGGGGGGCACATGGAGAGGATGAGGACGGGGATCGGCAAGAGCAGGAGCGCGGCCGGTGGCAGCCGGAGTCCGGCGGCGTCGGGAGCAATGGGATTCCGGCCGCGGCAGCACCGGCTCCGTCTCCCGGCCCTCACCTCTGCTCCGTGTTGAAGATGGCGAAGACGTGTTTGTTGGACATGAATCCCTTCTCCACGTCCCGGATCTTCAAGTTATCCAAAGGCAACATGTATTTCTTCTCCTTCTCCTGGGAGAGGGGACAAGAGGGAGGGAGGGAGGGATGAGGGCGAGCGGCAGACGCGCGGCGGGGATTCGGTAACGGGCGCACCCCGAGCAGAACGACAACCCCCGGGATCAGGGCTCCGGCGGCGGACGGGCACCCATCTCCTCACCGCCGAAGATCCACCAAGACCTTCTCGGCTCGGCCCGCGGGGCGCGGTGCCCTCGCCGAGAGCTTCCCCTGGGCGCCTTCTCCCCAAATCAGCCCCGGGCCGTGGCTCCGGCACCAGAACGGCCCATGAATCTCTTTGGGAGCTGCTCTGGCATCCCAGCCACATCCAGCAGTGCCAAAGAAGCCACGGGAGAAGGGCATCTGGTCCCTANGGAGGGGAAAGGACTAATGAGCTGCTGATAGCCGGAGAGCAGATCGCAGAGGCTCCACTCCGTCTGCCCAGTGTTCAGACTACCTGTTCAGGAGGGTTCGACGTTGTACAGTAGTCTGCACATTGGTTAGGCCGGGTCTGGCCGAGCAGCGTCCGCGGCGCCGCAAGGTAAGGAGGGGAGCGAAACCCACCCCCCCGCGGCTCATTCCGGGGAGCGACCCCCCCACCCCCACCCCGGGGCTGCCCTTCCTGGGGAACGACCCTCCTCAGCGGCTTCTCCTGGGGACTGACACCCCCCCACGCGGCGCCCCTTTTTGGGGAGACTCAATGAGATTTTTCGCTCCGACTCTCGGAAGCGACGCCATTTGGGGGGGGGGNNTTGCGCCCCGCCCCTGGGGAGGGGCGCCTTTGGGGGGGGGGGGGTGATGTCGCTTTTCTGCCGCGGCATCAGCGGGAGGACGGAGCCGAGAGGGGGGCTGCGGGGAGGGTGTGGGGCTGGGTGACCCCCTAAGGTCTAAGTGACCCCCCCCAGGGTCTGAGTGATGCCCCCCAGGGTCTGAGTGACCCCTCCAGGGGCTGGGTGACCCCCCCCAAGGGCTGGGTGAACCCCCGGTGCTGGGCACTGGGTGCTCAGCTCCCGGCGGCTTGGTTTCCAGCGGCAGGGCCGGGGCGGGGAGCAGGGAGGCCCCAGGACAGAGGCTCATTGATGGCAGCGCCTGGTTCCCATTCCCGGCCCCCCCGGAGAGGCCTCGGCGCAGGAAACGGGGGAGCAGCGGCTCCGGGGGCGACGCGGCCGAGGGAGGGGGGGGTGGCTCAAGGCGCTTCCTTCTCCTTTAGGGTTTAAAAAGTTGGGGGGGTGTGAAAATTTGCCTCTGAGCCCTGACTCTGTGGTTTTGGGAGGGACTATCCCCCCCCGCCCAGCAGTGCTCAGAAGACGAAGGATGAATAAAAAAATAGAGAAAGAAAAAAGATCCAGCCCAAAGCCCGAGCTGCAGCTCCCGGGAAATAAAAGTTGTGTTCCCGTCTCCTCTTTCCGACCCGCGTGGCCACGCTGAGCCCCTGCTCCGGTGTCCCTCCCCAGCAGCACCTGGCCGGTGACATGAGGGGCCAGGCGAGATCACGGGCTCCGCTCAGACCCCGGGGGTGGAAAAGCTGGAAAATCTGAACTGGGAAAGTGGGGCGGCCGAGGAGCCGCCAGCTCCGGCGCCCGGCCTGGGAGAGCGGGGCAGGAGACACGGCTCCGGCCGCCACCACCAGCCCGGGGCGGGTCGATCCCAAAGAAATCGCTTCAGGTCTGAGCGGCAAAACTTCCAAGCAGGGCTGAGGAGTCCCCAGGCAGCCCCCTCCCCGGTGGGGGACAAGGAAGGACCAGGGGCATCCCGGAACACAGAAGCCCCGGGAATCGGGGGAATCGGGGAGAATCCGGGGAAATTCGGGGGAATTGGGATCTCTCTCTGTGCCCTGCTCTCCCCACGCTCACGGGGTGGCTCAGGAGGGGGGTCGGTGGCCAGACCTCCCCCCACGCCTCACACCCCACTTCCCGCTCAGACCTCGGGCAGCGGAGACCCGCCGGACCCTTCGGCAGCTCCTGCCCATCCCGATCCCAGATCCCATTTCACTCCAGCTCCAAGAGGTGTCCCCTGAGTGGGGATTTTAACCCCATCCCACCCCAGCGTGGCTTTCGGACCCACAAAACGAGCGCAGGAATCCCACGGGGAACGGCCTGGGGGGGCTGGAGGACAACAAAGCAACGGTCCCACCAGGAGGAACACGAGGTTTTCCTTTCCCAGCAGCTCCGCGCCGGGGATTTTCCTCTCCCCGGCAGCAGAACGGAGCTGGTTTCCCTCCCGACCACCTGCATCGCTCCTCCGGCTTTGCCGTGACCATACGGTTAAACTGGGAGCCGGCTGCCGGGATGAGTGAGGGGCTGGGATCCGGGTGAGGGGGCTGGGATCGGGGTTATGGAGCTGGGATCCGGGTGAGGGGGCTGAGATCCAGGTAAGGGGGACTGGAATGGGGCAGGAAGGTCCCCAACACTTCTTGGAGGCCTCGCACCAGCAGGGACAGGAGACAAAGGAAAGCCTCCCGGAAAGGGGCCGGGCGCAGGGGGTGTAGCCCCGGCTCGGGCACCTGGATCCCGCAGGATCTCCCAGGTTACCCGTGTTTAACAATCCCGAGGTCTCCAGGAGCATCTGGAGACTGGGAATTGGGTGGCGGGGCCGGCGCAGCACCCGCAGGGCACCCTCCAGAGGAGACCCGCATTCCTGCACGCCTGGAGGTGGATGGCGCTCGGGAATCCCGGCTGCTAATTCCCATCCGGGGCACTAATTCCCGTCCCCATCCCGAAGATCTTCTCACCCGCGCCCCGTAAATGGCGGAGCCCCCCCCAGACCCCCGTCCCCGCCGGCACGTACCTCCTCATCCTTGTACCAGGACAAGGACTCGGCCGTCAGCACGAACCAGTATTCCTTGGAGCCTCCCTTCATGATGCTGATGTTGTTGATGGTCAACCAGCCCCTGCGGATCACCTGGAGACAGGAGCGGTGGTGGGGAGCGGAGGGGAGGAAGGAACGAGAGGTTACAGGCTACTGATGAGTTTCCATGGAGAGGTTTCCCCGGATGGAGAGCGGAAAAAGCTCTTCCGAGCCCCAGAGCCCACCTGGACCCGCCCTGAAAGCTCGGCCTTGGCAGAAGACCCTGAAGCAGGAGATGCCGAGAGCCCAGCTCCCAGGAGAGCGGCGGTGCCAGGGGGGTACACCTGGAGCCCCGCCAGCCCCCCGCCCCTGCTGGCGGGAACACCCCGACCCCGCTCCACGGTCGCTCCCCGGCCGCTCACTCAGCTCCCGGTCAGGACTGGTGCTGGAGAGCAAAGGCTCTCAAGGGATGAGACAGGAATTGGGAGCATCTCTGGGCTTTAGGAGATGAGCCGCCCGGGGGGGATTCGGTCTCTGCCCAGGGCTGGTTTGGGGTGTCCTCATGCTCGGCCTCCAGCGCGGCGGTGCCGGGAGCCCCATAAAAACCAGACCTCGGCCGCCGTCCCGGCCACTTCAAAGGAACCGGCAAGCGGGGAAAGGTCTGGGGAGACCCCAGGGACCGACTTTGCCATTCCCGGACCCGCTCTGCCCATCCCTGCCCTGCTCAGGGGCTCCAAGGAACCCCAGCTCCACCCTACCCCAGGACAAACGGATTTCTGCCGATGGCAGAGCCCTCCCCTGGCCGTCCCACACCTGTCCCAGCACCACTGGAGCTGGAGGGGAACCACCCACTGGATGCCTGACCCCGAGACAACAGTCCCCACGGAATTTCACCTTCGTGGGTGAAGGGGCACCTCTGCCTGCTGGAAAACACCGGGAATTGCCACAAATAAGGCAACGGAGATGAGCTGGAATCGCTCCAAGCCTTGAGCCGGGACAATCCAGGGCTGGGCTGGGACCGGCAGGGACGCCACTCAGCCAAGGTCAGACCCTGCCCAGGCCTCTCCTGGCTGCACAGTCACCCTCTGGGGATGGCCCAGGAGTTTCCAAGCATCCCAAACACCCACTGGGGCTCCTCTGTGGTTCTGGGAGTGACCGCACCCAGAGGAAGGTCACGGAGCCTCGGCACGGACCTGGAGCCGGCTGCCCTGCCAGGGCTGCAACATTCTCGCCATCACCCAGCAGTTCTCCTGACCTCGGAGCTCAAGGAGTCCAACCATTCCCACCCCTGCCGGGTCCCCCCTCGGAGCCGTGTCCCTCAGCACCACATCTCCATGGCTTCAGGAGCCTCCCCAGGGCCGGAGACTCTCCCCATGCCCCGTTCTGACCCTCTCAGGGCCGCGGCGGCGGCTCGGCCACCCCGGCTCTTCTGCCGCAGCACTGCCCCGGGGTTAGTGCCACCACACCGGTTAGTAACGGGCAGAATGGGGAGGGGGGTGATTGGAGTCAGCCCAAAGCGCGGATGGGAGGCAGGACCGACACCCCTTGCGGGGAAGCGGAGAAGAGTTAGAGACGAGCGAGGCGCCGGGGCGGACGTGGCTCCTACGGGGACCTGCTCTGAGCAGCNATCCCGCCGAGGGCCGAGGCTCGGGCGCAGGCTGCTCAGGCGGCCGCCAGCGTGGAAGCCACGACCGAAGTGGCGGCGTTAGGCACGGGCAAAGCGCGGCGCCGGCGGCTAGAGCTAAAACGTCACTCGTACGGATTTTTCAGGCGAGGGGAAGGGAGGAGCCCCGAGATGAAGACGGCGGATTACGGCAGATTGAGGATTTTGCCGTCAGATTTCGCTCCGGCCTCTTCGAGACCCCGATTGGCATTTAGAAGCCATCTCTGAATCGGAACCGAGTCGGGTTTTAAAGGAACAGAGGCAGGAGGGGGCAGAGGGAGCAGCTGAGGGGCTGAGGCCAAGGAAAGGGCAGAGGGAGAAGGTCGGGCAGCGAAGAGAGTCCCGGGAGCCAGGTCAGGGGCTCTGGCAGCTGCTGGGACCATTTGGGGGTGATTATGAGGAACAGGGAAGTGATCCAAGGGTACAGGGCTAGGAGAGCTCCAGGGCTGCAGCGCAGAGGGAAAGAGAAAAGCGGAGAGTTCATTTCTTCTGCGAAAGGGCAGAGGAGGGGAGAGCACCCTGCAGAGCTGCTCCGGCTCCAGGCAGCCAAATATCCCCCAAATATCGAGGAGGAGGAGGAAGGAAGAGGAAGGAGGAGGAGGAAGGAAGAGGAAGGAGGAGGAGGAAGGAAGAGGNGAGGAGGAAGGAAGGAAGGAGGGAGGGAGGGGGGAAGGAAGGAAGGAAGGAAGGAGGAGGGAGGAAGGAAGGAAGGAGGAGGGAGGAAGGAAGGAGGAGGGAGGAAGGAAGGAAGGAAGAGGGAGGACGGAAGGAAGGAAGGAAGAAAGAGGGAGGAAGGCTGAGCCCCAGCACCTGGCAGAGAAGAGGGCCCAGAAGAAAGTTCCTTTAAGATCGACTGGTGTTGGAGCACCGATGGTTTGAGGGCCAAGGGGCTCCGGAGCTCTTGGAGCTCGGCCCGGCTCAGAATCGAGAGCAGCCCCGGCGCCCGGAACCTCCATTGTTAGATCTCCACCTTCCCATCGCCCGGCACGATCCCGTCCGTCCAGCCGGTGACGGGGACGCGGCCCCTGCACAGAAACCACCGCCTGGGAGGCAAGAGACGGGCCCGGGAGGGGTGGCCTGTGGTTTGGCAGCAACATCTGGGCCGGGCTTAAAGAGAATGGAAGTGTCTGAACAGCTGGAAGAGCCAGGAAAGGCTCCAGGGACCCTCCTGGATGGCGGGAGCCACGCCTGGGGCCGGTAACTCCCAGGGTTTCAGGCACAGGAGGGAAAACCTTCGCCGGGAGAGCGGGGCGGGCGCTGTAGCCACCTCCCCACCACCTCCCTCCTGCTGCCGACCAATTGGAGTTTAATTCCCTCTCAGACACTTCCATTTCCTCGGAGCACCAGCACGACGCTCAGCTCCAAGCCCGGAGCAGGACTGCGGGCAGGGTCAGAAAGGTGGTTTTGGGTGGTTCTGGAAGGTGTTTCCGGCAGGGCCGCGTCCGTCACCGGCCGTCGTTAACCGGCACTATCCCGCTCTGTGGGTACTTACCAGTATCTCACCCTTTAGGTGGCAAAATTAAGGGGGGAAAAAAAAACAAAAAAAAGCAGGACGAGGAGACAGAACGGTGAAGATAAACAAAGTGATGGAAGGGAGAAGAGAGCAGGAAGCACAAAAATGGTAGGAAAAAAGCAGAAAAACAGCAGAAGAAAAACAGTGACATGCTATTAATTATCATTTCACAGTGTTAATAATTTCATCACATTCTTTCCAAACAAGAGGCAACGGCTGCGTGGGGTGGGGCGGGACCTGTCTCCCCGCTCGGGGTCGGGCACCCTCTGGGAAGCGGGAGCCAGGAGCCAGGCAGACGCGGACGCCGGGCACGTCCCCGTGCCGCTCCCGGTCCCCGTCCCTCCGCCCCCACCCCGGAGCGCTCATCTGGATCGAGGCGGGAAGGGCCGGGCGGGTTAGGCCGGACCCTGCCCCGCGACGAGCTCGGGGTTCCTCCGGCAGCCCGGGCCACCCGGTTTCTCCCAATCCCTGCCGCTTTTGGACAAGCTCCTGCGGAGCAAACGCTCCCGGCTCCGAGAGCTGGAGCTTCATCTTTCTCATCTCCAACCCCAGTTTTAAATATCCCCCAAAGAAGGAGCTCGTGGATCGACCGGAATCCCTCTCCCAGCGCTGGGCTGCTCCAGGGCCTGCCGGAGCGGGATATCCCGGAATGCCCCACGAGCCGAGGGAGGGCCGGGAGCCGGCAAACGTACCTGGTTGGGGATGGCCCTTTTCTTGTTCGTCTGCGTGTTCCGCTGCTGGGCACTGGAAGGAGGGGGAAAAAAAAACAAACCAGAGCAGCTTTAGGCAGGGGACAGCAAAGCAAAGCGCCGAGTGCTCGGCCACCACACGCTTCCCACCCGGAACGCCGCAAGGAAGAGCCGAGTCCAAAGGGAAAAGCCCGACGGGAACAATTCGACCCAGCCCCGGTGCTGCCGGCACGGCGCGGTGCGGACAGAGGAGCCCCCGAGCTTTCAGTTTCTGGAATTTTGGAGAGGGATGGGGCTTTCCACCCCGGACACCTTCATCACCCCCCTCATCTCCATCCTGCCTGCTCCGGAGGGGCGAGGCTGGAACGGGCAGGAGGCAGCACCGGGCGGATCGGCGGCGCTGCTGACGCCACGGGGGATTTCTGTCCGCGGACGCAGCCGAGCCGACGCGCCCCGACCACCGCAAGGCCGACAAGCAGAAGGAATCGTCTCCAGAACCGCCTGCAGCCTCCTCATTCCCCCACCCCGGGTCGGAAAAGAGGGAACCAGAGGGAAAAAATCAGTCCCTGCACCGGAGGGAAGGCTACCTGTCTCTCCTGAGCAAGGCGGGGGACGAGGCGCGGGGCGGGACCGTTAGTCGGGAGCAAGAACAAAATCCAGGAGAACGGTTAGAACAACACCGGGACACCCCCCGGGGCAGCTCACGGGCGCTAACGGGGTCGGGAAGGCGACTCCGGGGCCGTATTCCCAGTGGCCACCATCCCCCCACCCCAGGGTGTCCCTGACTGGGCCGGGGGGGCTCCGGGAGTCACTCTCTGCATGCCCTGATCCTCCCTAAACCCTCGGGACACGCAGGGCGAGCCCGGCCGGAGCGTCGCGGGCGGGAGCGGGAAGCTCTCCCACGTCAAGCGCAAATCCAAAAGCCGAGCGCGGAGAAGCGTCTCCAGGTCTGGTCAGAGGTCCCTGCGGGGAGGGGAAGGGGCGAGCGGAGCGGCCGGAGCGCCCCCCGGGCCGGGCCGTGCTGCGGGAGCAGGTACCCACCCTGTCGTCACGTGCTGCTCAGTGTAACAGCTGGGGAGAGGGAGAGGTTCGGAGGAGTCCGGAGGAAAGAGGGAGATGATGGTTCAAAGGAAAAACAGGAGAGGTTAGGAGAAGAGGAAGGAACTGTGAATGAAGGTGAAAAGCAGAGATATAAAAAAAAAAAAAAAAAAAAAAAAAAGAGGAGAAAGGAAAACAAGAGGAAAACTGTGAATCTTTAACCTGCTCGAGCTGCAGGCGCAGGGGGTTGGACCAGAGGAGCTTTAAACGTCCTTTCCCACCCAAACCAGCCCTTGGATTTGTGGCGTGGGCTCTGGGTGGTGATGTTACAGGTGACGAGCTCCAGGCAGAGCCGCTCGCTCCGCTCTTTCTGGGGGAAGGAGGGACGCCTGAGCTGGGCCCTCCCCGAAGTCATCGCCCAGCCCGGGGCAGCGCCGACGGGAAACAGCAGCCGCCCCCCGGCCAAGAGCCGAAGCCGAGGGAAGAGGGACCGAGAGCAGAGCCCGGCTCCCGGCCCTGGAGTTACGAGGGATGAGCTCAAAGGATGCAGAGATGCTCCCGCTCCGGTCCGACAGCTCCGCTGGGACTGGCCGAGCGTTTTCCCTGCCCTTAGCGCACGAAGTTCCCTGCCGAGGGCAGAAACAGCCTTAATTACCTTAATCAATCAAAGCCGCCCTGAGCAGCTCATCTGCCTGAGCCTGACCCAGCTCTCCACGCTCCCTGTCCTAACGAGCAGCACTAACGAACGCAGAGGAGTGACGGGGGGCAGCCCCGATTTCTGGGGCAGCCAGGATCTCTGGCCCTCCGCCTTCCGGAGAGTCTGAGGCCCCCCCATGACCGGCGACCGACTCACTTGGCAAAGCCAATGAAGTCCTCGTGGTTGGTGTTGATGTAGGAGAGCTCGATGTCGATCAGCAGCAGAATCTGGAAGGAGTCACAACAAACCCCCTTGGAATCGGCACTTGGGTCACAATCACCCCCGGCAACGCTCCAGGAGGGGCAGAGCAGCTGCAAAGAAGGGTCTGGAGAAGTGAGGAGCATCTGAGGGCCCCGGGGGGCTGAGCCTGGAGAGCAGGAGGCTCAGGGGAGACCTTCTGGCTCTCGACCCCTCCCTGAGAGGAGCTCGGGCCGAGGAGGGGGGAGATCTCTCGTCCCCGAGCACCGGCACCAGAGGAACCGGCCTCCGGTGGCCCCAGGGGAGGTTCCGCTCGAATCCCGGGAGAAATGGTTTCTCCACGAGGGTTGTCCAGGCCTGGCCCAGGCTGCCCAGGCCAGGGGGGGAGTCATCCCCCCCTCGCAACCCACTGGAGCTGCGGTGCTGAGGGACAGGGGTCAGTGGTGCCCTGGCAGCGCTGGGGCGACACTTGGACTCAAAGGTCTCTCCGAACCCAAACCGTTCCGTGATTCTGCAAGGTTCACAGCTCAGGAGTCCCACAGGGAGGGCTGAACACCCTGAGTGCTGGTCAGAGCCACCACAGCCGTGCTCCAGGCCACGGGTGACCACCCAGGAGCCGCTGGGGCTGTCGCGAGAGGCAGCTTTGGGATCGGCAGTGTGGACACGGTGGGTGGCCGGGGCCGGCTCCGTCCTCACCTGGTCCTTCGTTTTGCCTTCCCGCTCGCGGATGTGAGTGGTGACGATTCTCTCTGTCTCCTCTCGTAACCTGGGGTAGGAACCAAGCTGAAAAGAAAGGGAGAAGGCCGGGGAAAAAAAAAAACAGCTGCTGATGGGACCGCGGGAGCCTCCAGGAGCCGGCGACGGAGCCGCTCGCGAAGGGCAGCGGGGGCAGGCGGGACCGAGCCCCAGCTCTGCCGGGAGGACACAACCGGGGCTCAGGGAGGGGGAAAAGTGACAGACTCGGTTCTCTTCACTACACCCGACAAGCCCGGCGGAATCCCCATCCCAGGGGTCCTTCCAAGCAAAGCCAAAGACACGAATCCGGACCTATTTCCCTCCCCGGGGCAAAGCGGAGCCGGTTTTGCGGGCGGGAAGCGGGAGCTACGGCTACGCGAGGCAGAGGAGGGGGGTCTCCGCGGTTCGGAGCCTCGGCCGCGGTTACGGGGCGAGCGGACACCTGGGCGATACGGCTCGGCAGGACCCGCGCCACGGAGCCGGGCTAAGGCCGGCGCTTCTCACGGCACGGGGCGGGCAAAAGAACACGGCCTCCCCCGCCGTCCGCGACAGCCTCGTGGCTGAGCTCGCTTGGCCGGGCCGGGTCCTGGGAGCAAATACCTTCCAGGTGTCGGGATTAGGGAAAAAAAGGGTGAAGGAAGAGCCGCTGGTTACCTTCTCGGCACACTTTTTAATGACCGTGGCCAGCTCTGAGACCACCAGATCAACACACTTCAAACTGGGCTCTTTGAGCTTTACAATCTGTTTTTTCACTATGGCTTCGAAGGCCATGTCGGGCGTGAAGAGCCCCGTCCTGCGCCGCGCGGAGAGCGGGAGCGGAGCGGGGGAGCGGGGGAATAGCCACAAAGACAGAAAAGAAAAGAGAAATGAGATTTATTTTCAGTCCGGGTTAGTAACGTGCAGAGGAAAAAGCTGCAGCGCCCGCCTGAGAAATTCCTTCGGGTCTCTCGGGGCGGTGGGACCCCTCAGCTCCCCTCCCCAGACTCCCCGCGGCTTCGGGGGCCGTTTTACCCATCGGGAGAGCGCCTGATCTCCAGGCGTCCGGGGGGAAAAGCCCCAGAGAGGCACCCGGTCACTCTCCAGACCAGATTATTCAGCCCCAGCTCTAGGAAAACACCGAATTTCAGCTCAGCTTTGGGATGAGCACCCGAGCGTTGGAGACAGAAGGAATTTCGTCAGGAAGCGCCGGCTCCTTCCCGTCACCCGGATCGCCGTGGATGAACCCCCGCCGGGAACCAGAGCGGACGACAACAGACCCACCACCAAAGCCCCGCCGGTCCTACCGCTTCCAGAGCCAGGGCAGCGTTTAAACGGAGCCGCGGTGCGGGAGCACTCTGGGACCAGACCCCGTGGGGACCTCGCCGCTCCTGCCGGCGCGGAGCTGAATTCATTGGATTTTTGCGGATAACATCAGCACAGGAAGGAGAGAGGAGCTGGTTTTCCTGCTCTCTTTTTGGTGCTGCCATTGTTTGGGTTGGAAAAGACCTTTAAGATCGTTGAGTCCAACCCTCATCGAGGCCAATTGTGCCAGAATGAGGTTAAGGAGTCCCCCGAGGAAGCTGGTTATTAAATATGGAAATGGCCCGTTTATCCACAGCTTCCGGGTAATTAACGGTTCTATGGAAAAAAGACAACTGCGGGGGGTGGGAAACGATCTTTTTGAAATGGAAACGGGCTTCTCATCAACAGCTTCTTAATTGCAGAGACTGAGCAGCAGGATCGACGGCCCGAGGAACCGCGGTCCCCGTCTTTTGTTCCCACGTTCCCGGGATTCCCAGAGTGCAGCGAAGCGGCCGTTTAAGCGGAGACACATGCTACGAGAGGTACCAGGATCCGGGAGCCGCCCGCCCGCCTGCCTGGCTCCCTCCGGGCCAGCACCTCCAACCCGCCGGGGAGAGCCCTCGCCGCGCCGGCCGGCCGTCCCCGGGAAGCCAAGGGGCTTACGGAGCGTCCCTGGAAATCCCAGCCAGCAACTGGGACGCCGGGAGACTCCGGCACCCGAAGCGCTGGGCGACGTCCTGAGGGATCCGTCCTCGGCACCCTCAGCTCGAGGATCCCCGAGGCCAAAGGCAACGGGGAGGATCCAGGAGATAGGAGGCAAAGCTCAGAAATCGCCAATTTCCTCCCAGATTTTACTGTTTCTATAATTTACATTTTTTTGGGAGAAGGAACCAGGCAAGGCGGGCAGGTCAGAGCACGGCTCCGGCTTCCCCATCCCGGCGGGAGGAAGGGGCCGGTTCGATACCTTACTGGTACACTGTCTAACTGTATTGATTAACTCCTGAATAACGAGGTCGACACACTTCAGACAAGGCTCTTTCAGCTTCACCACCTGCTTTTTCACAATGGCCTCGAATGCCAAGTCTGGGGTGAAGAGCCCCGTCCTACAGGAGTCCGCGGCCGGGGCCGGAGGGCAGAGACATGCCGGAGAAAAAACACAGAAGGGGGCGATCAGGTTTGGAGGGGATCGGGTTTGCCGGGCGCCAGATCCACGGCATCGCTCCGCGCCCCTCAGCAGTGGGAGCGAGGGAGCCCAGCAGGTGGGAAAGGACCTTCCGGGTGGTGTTTTGGGGGAAAACGGACACGGCACCAGCAGGTCGAGTGGCTCCCGAGGGGGGCGTTAAAGCAAAGAGAAGAAACTCGATGTTTCTCATCCCACCACCAGGCGGAAGGAGCTGGGGGATGGCAGGAGAGGACTTGGATTTAAGGCTGTTCCTCTTTGGAGTCCCTAGTTCCCCGTCAGGACAGCGCCGGTGAGGCTGAGCCGTGTCCGTGCCAGGACCTGGATCCCCGAGGAGGTTGAACTCACGTTCCCCTCCTGCCTCTCAAGGTCATTTCTTCCCCGGCTTCAGGGAAGGACGAAGGAAAGATAAAGGTGATTTCAGGGCCCGAACTGAAGGCACAAGGGGAAGTTTCCCAGCTCAGCACCGGCAGCAGCCTCCCCGGCCTTGGGACAAGTCTGGCTCTGCCAACGCTGCGCCGGAGGGACAGACAGGGCGGGCGGCTGAGTCACCCCTCGAATTCCCTCTAGAAGGACATTTTCCACGACACCGGTCTCCAGGAGACACCGGCCGATGAGCTGAGGGCGACGGACGTCGCCTCTGGCTCGGCGAGAGAGCGAGCGCGCCGGCCCCATGGCCCCGGCCCCCCGAGCCGCACGAAGCCGCAGTGGATCCGCGCCCGCGCCGACACTTGCCTCACCCCGTGGATGTTTTTAATGGCGTAGCTGATCTCTCGCCTCAAATCCTTCTCGTCAAACTCCATCTGCAGAGGGAGGAAAGCGGTGGTGGGACGGATGGAGCCGGGCAGGGATCAGCCCCCCACCCTCCAATCCTGGGTTCAGTTTCGGGCTCGCCGCTCCCAAATCTCTTCCAGCCCGAACGATTCCCGGATGCTCACCAGTGCTCTCTGTGATACCACCGACCGGTTCGTTCTGCTTTCCCCCCTGCCCTGGCTGGCCCGTCACGCCCGCTCGGCTTTATTTTCCCCAAACCTGGAGATTTTGTCCCCCGCCCAGCCCCTGGGCCACCCTCACCTTCACCAGCTCGAAGGGGAATCTCTCGTGGAAAATACGATTGATCCGGGCACCCCCGGAGAGCTCTAGCGTGTCCACCTGGTCTCCTGAACCTTCGATCCGCTTCTCAAAGTCCACCCCGAACTGCTGGACCATCCTGCGGAGAAACAACGGGATGAAACGGGCACCAGGTGAGAACAACGGACGGACGGACGCCCAGACGGGCCTCCCACAGCTGGCACCACCCCCCTCCCGCTCCAGCTGGTCAGGGACGGGTAGAAATTCCACCGATTCCCGCTGCTGGAATCGCAGAAGCAAAAACGTCCCTTCTGCCGGAGCCTAAGGAGCAGGAGGGCAGGGAGAGGGGAGTCTCCTCTGCCAGCTGAGGCACCGGGAAGGCGGCACCGAGCGAGAGGAACCTACTGCAGCAGAGCTTTGGTTTTTCGCGTGGGGTCGTCGGGGCGGAAGTTCTTGTATTCCTCCACCTCCTTCTCCAGGGAGAGCAGCTGGCTCTGGAGCTTGCTGCGCAGCGAGGGCAGCGTCTCCCGGATGTGGTTGGTCAGTTGCTGCAAAGGAATCGAGGTGACTGAGACACCGGGAAGGGGGGAAAGAAGAAGAAGGGGGGAAAGAAGAAGAAGGGGGGAAAGAAGAAGAAGGGGGGAAAGAAGAAGAAGGGGGGAAAGAAGAAGAAGGGGGAAAAGAAGAAGAAGGGGGAAAAGAAGAAGAAGGGGGAAAAGAAGAAGAAGGGGGAAAAGAAGAAGAAGGGGGAAGGAGCTCACCTGGTTAAGGACCTTCTGGAGGTGGGGGGTGCCCATGCGGTCGGCCATGTGCCGGTAGGCAGGGTGAGAGAGGAAGAACTTCCGCTCGGCCGCCAGCGCCGCCCTGATGTCCTTCTTACCGTCGATGTCCTTCTGGCTGCGGTTCACGACACCGATGTAGCCTGCGGAGGGGACACGTCGGCTCTGGCTCCAGACGGAGAGCTCCCGAGAGCGGAGGAGCCGCCCTCTGGCGCCTTTCGAAATGCCGGGAGCGGGAAGCAGGCTACAGGGTGAGGAGAAGGGCCATATTACCTCTTCGTAAAGGGAGCAGCTTGTTCTCCAGCACGTCCCTGGCATCGGTGCCTTCATCCATCAGATCCAGTTTGGTGATAACTCCGATCGTCCGCAGGCCTGAGGCAGCCACATGACCGAGTGGTGATTAACCCTCAAGCAACCGGGAATCCCACAAACAGGCACCGCTCCAGGCTGGGGCGGAGCGGCTGGAAAGTGCCCAGAGGGAAAGGACCTGGGGGGGTTGGTCCAGAGGCGGCTGGAGCTGAGCCAGAGCGTGCCCAGAGGGTGCCCAGGGGGATGAGGAGCCACCAGTGTCCTGGGTTTGTCTCAGCATCAGTGTGGCCACTGGGACCAGGGCAGCGATCGTCCCCCTGGACTGGGCACTGGGGAGGCCACCTCTGGAATCCTGGGGTGGGTTTTGGGCCCTTCCCTCCCAGAAGGAGCTGGAGGGGCCAGAGAAAGCAAACGGAGCTGAGGAAGGGGCTGGAGGAGAAGGGTCTGGAGAAGTTGTGAGGAGCGTCTGAGGGCCCTGGGGGAGCTGAGCCTGGAGAGCAGGGCTCAGGGGAGACCTTCTGGCTCTCGACTCCTCCCTGAGAGGAGCTTGGGCTGAGGTGGGGGGTCAATGGTCAGACTCAACGATCTTAAAGGTCTTTTCCAACCAAAAGGATGCGGCAGTCGATTGCCAAGTCTCCGCCGTGACGGCCGCTGGAGGTTTGCTGAACCACAACAAGGCTCCACCCCCGGCTGCGGGGATGATCCGGCAGCACCGGCAGAGACCAGCAGGAGGACACGTCCCTCTCACCTTGAGGATCGACTTCTTTCGCCATCTTGAGCGCGTCCGAGTTGGCCAGGTCCATGTTGGCCGGCGTGACGGCCAGGATCAAGCTGCTCTCCCTGCTGATGAACTGCAGGATCATGTCCTTGATCTGGTATTCGATGTCCTGCGGCTGGTCCCCCACCGGCACCTTGGTGATCCCCGGCAGGTCGATCAGCGTCAGGTTCAGCACTGAAGGGACAGAGACCACCTGTGGTCATGGTCCAGGGCCCGGCCTCCTGAGCCCGGGCCCCTGCTCAGGGGCGTTGGACGAGATCATCTCCAGAGGTCCCTTCCAACCCCCACCACGCTGCGATCCTGGGATTCTGCTGGACAAACCCACACCTTAAAAGCCCCCGGGAAGGAAGAGCTGCTGCTCTACCCGCTCTGGGGGTGGCCTAGGCAGCCCCATCGCCCCCCCGGCTGGCTGAAGATCAGCCGGACACTCGAAGCCACCGGCGTTTGCCTTTTCGATGCTGCTCGGGTGGACCCCCCAGCCCCGGCACAGGCAAACGCCAGCTAATCCCATTTCCCGGTGTTTTAACGCGCGGAGAAGCGGCCGGCTCACCGTGGGGCGAGTAAACGCGCAGGTTGATGGGGACGGGCGAGATGCCTTTGTTGGTCCCCGTCACCCGGTCGGTTTCCGCTTCGATCTCCTGCCGCACCTCGTCGAAATCGGTGAACTTTTTGGATTTGCAGTGCAAAAACTCGGCATATTCTGGAAGAGATCAAAAAATAAAAATTAAAAAAAAACAGACAATCCGGCCAGTGAAGTGCTGGGGTCTGAACCCCAAGCCCCGAAGTGAACTTGACACCTGGATGAGTTTCACAACCAGGTCAAAGGCGCCAAGGCGGCCCAGGTGCCTCCTGCTGTAACCAAGGGCAAGACTGGCTTGGCCTCTGTGGTTGACACCAAGAAGAACTTCTAGCTCCGCTGCTGCTGCAACCCAGTCAGCGTTGAGCGGTGGGGACACATGTCATACCAGACCTTGACGTGAGGGATGGCCCCCTCTGTTGTGAGAGGGCCCTCCAGGAGGGGAGGCCAGGCCAAGCACACCCTGAAAGGCTGAGAATTCAACTAGAACTGTGAAACAGCTGCCAGTGAGGTGGTGGTTAGAGGGTGGAGATAAAAGGCCAGTAGAGCTCCTGATTGAGGATCTGCTGCTGGAGAGGCTGGCGAGAAGTTGTGTGGAGTCAAGGACAATGAGGGTAATGGATTGGGTGATGTGTCTTTCGGGTATTTGTTGGATTGGTTTGTGCCTGGCTGTGCTGGGATACGGGGCACGGTTGATATCTCCGTATGTTGTTGTAATTTTGGCCCAGTTTGCCTTTTCTGTTGTGTCACCCGCAGGGAGTGGGTTGATTGCTTCCCTCGTTCCCCCCGTGGTCAGCCAGACTAGAGCATTTCTGGGGTCTGTAGAAAGAGATAATAAAACCTGCTTGAGTTTCTCTGTGTGTTTTCTGCTGATGGCGGCAGCCTTTTTGCTGGGCCGTGTGGTTGGCAAAACAGCCACCTCCAGCCCAGCACAGGAGGCACAAGATGAGAATCACGGAACGGTCCGGGTTGGGAGAGACCTTGGAGCTCATGGAGCCCAAGCGTTGCCCCATCCCTGCCAGGGCACCACTGAGCCCTGTCCCTCAGCACCGCAGCTCCACAGGTTTGGGATCGATCCAGGAACAAGGACTCTTCCCCTGCCCTGGGCAGCCTGGGCCAGGCCTGGACGACCCTCGTGGAGAAGCCATTTCTCCCAGGATCCGACCGGAACCTGGACCTGGTACTCGAGGTGTGGCCTCCCCAGCGCCAATTTAACCAGTTTAGACTCATTCCGACACCACGAGGCAGAACCAGTCGCTGCTCCGGTGCCACCCGGAGCGGCCGTGGCGCTCAGCACGGCACCCAGGACCTGTCTGGGGATGAACCTGCCCGTCCTCGGGCTCCTGCCTGGCAGCTGCCCCAAAGAAACTTGGCCCGGCCGCTTTCCCCGACACTCTGCCGGCCGCCTCCGTGCTGCCACCAGCTGCTTTGATGTGGACTCGGGAATCGCACTTCCCTTTGCCAAAAAAAGAATCGGCCCTCGGGTGAGATGCTGGCAGGCGGCCGGCGCCGGCTCCGGCTGGCCAACCTCCATGGCAGAAGGGCTCGGTTTGTTTGCACCGGGGCCTCTTCTGCCTTTCACTCCCCGACGGTCGCTTTCAAACATTTAATTGCCCGGATTCCCAACCCCAGAGAAAGCGCCGAGCCTTCGGCTGCCAAGATGCGCCAGGAGGGAGGGAGGGAGGGCGGCGAACCCCTCCCTGTGCCGGCGAAAGGGCCGCAGCCGGCGGTGGGGAGGCCCGGCGGTGTCGGAGGCCCGGGATATCGGCTTCACGCCATCCGGCGAGGAAGGACGTGAGAGGAAGGACCAGAGGAAGCTTCGGCAGCGCTTCCCGGCTCCTCAGCCCCTCGCCGAGAAGGATCGGCGGCTCCTCTCCACCTGCACCGCCAGCTGAGATTATTTCCTCCTCCTCTCCCCAGATTTATCGCTCTGGCCCCACACCCAACACCCTGGGGGCCTGACTCTGACCTCAGCAGCTCCATCTCCCCGCTCCAAGCCCAAGGAACCTGCGCCAGGAGACGAACATTAATTCTGCCCCGGCTGCTTCTGCTGCCGTGCCGGAGGTTTTTCCGGACGGGTTTTTTTGCAGCTCGGCGAAGCTTCAAGGGCAGCGGGGAAGTCGAGGCAGAAAAGACGGAGGGATAACGACTCCCCGGCTCCTGCAGCAGCTCCTCAACAAGGAATTTTAACAGATTTGGGGCCACAATTCGCCCTGGGGAGAGAGACGGAGCAAAGTCACTTCCTCCCTCCAACACCCAGGGTGGGGTGAGGGGAAGCACCAGCCCTGCTCCGGCCAGTTCCGGCACCGGCGACGCCGTATCATCGGAAGAGCCGCCACGGCTGACGTTTCGCAATCCCCTGACTCGTCCTGGGGACCTGGAACGACTTAATGACTCTATAAACAGGTCCTTGGAACGAAGGCGAACAGAGGCTGCAGCTCCACCTCTGCCAGGAGCGACCTGAACGCGCAGAGAACTGCGTGGCCCGGCCAGGGAAAGGCAACGGGAGAAATCTCCCAGGAGATGGGGCTGCTTGATGTTTAGAAAGCTGGAGAAATACCCGTCCTGCTCTCGCCCCCCGTGGCTCGGCTCCTCCCTCCGGCAGCGGCAGGTGAGTCGAGCCGGGGCCGGTTTCGCAAGCCCTGGGTCTCGGAGCGGAACTGAGTCACGGGGCGGCAGAGAGGCAGCCGGACGCGCTTCTCCCAGCCATCGGCAACTGTCCGAGTGCTGGTGGCCAGACAAAGTCCCTCTTATCGCCGGGGTAACGACAGCTCCAGGGAGACAGGAATTTTCGGCCGGAGGAGGGCAGAAGGACGGACCCAAAGGCGTCACCGCTTCGCTCCCCGTTCCCCCGCAGACCCCGCTGGCCCGGTACCCCCAGCGCTGCGGCCGGAAAGGGCTGACTCGCCGTTTTCCAAAGGAACCGCAGCCTGACTCGGGGTTTAACGTGTTCCGGGGACAAAAGGGCGACCGTGACCTCCAGCAGAATCCTCCAGCAGAACAGATCCCGACTGCCCTGTGTCGGCGCATGCGGAGTGAGGCCGGACACGGCCCACAGGCCACAGCGCCGGCATGGGGGCCGCATTACAGGCACCTCTTCTGGTGTTTGCTGCTCCCAGGGGGGATTTACCCCCCAGAGCTGCTCCCCAGGCAGCCCAAACCCCACCGGAGCAGCACTCGGCCAAACCAGAGGTGTCACCAAAATCCCTACGCTCCTTAAACCGCCCTCCTGGGATCGTACCTGTCTTGGAGAAGATGAGCTGCAGGATGAGAGGCCGTCGCGTGACGATCCCGGAGCCCCGCGGGAGGAAATCCCTGCAAGGAATCAAAAACAGACGCAGTTAAATATCCCAGTCAAGGCTGGACCGAGCGGATCGCCCCGAGATCCGAACAGCGGGCACCGGGGGAGGGCGGGCAGGGCTCGGACACATCCGGATCCTACATGGAATCCGCTCATGGGAGCTGGGAAGGGGGAGGAGATGCCGCCGGGAGCGCAGGCACCAGCAGCAGGACAGGAACGGGCTCTCCTGGCGCCTGCCCCGGTCTCAAAGCCCATCCTCCCACCCTCCGCTGTCTCCCATGCTGGAAAAGGGGAGAAGGGAGCTCCCAGCTCTCCAGAGGAGTCTCCCCGGCTCTGAGAATGGCCGGGAGGAGAACGGGCGCTAACGGAGAGGAGACGAGGAGCTCCCACCAGGAGCAGCTCCGCTGGGGGCCGTTATCACCCGGCGAAGCTCCTCCTGGGCCGAGGGTGACTGGAATCAGACAGGGAAGCGGCTTTTCCGAGCAGATCCGTGCTGCTGGATTTGCCTGCTGGGAAACGGGAACAATAAGAGCTGGCCGGGAGAGGCTGGAGCAGCACCAGGCTCATTTATCGCTCATCCAGCTGATCTCCGAGCACACAGAAGCGGGAGCGGCATCGGCCCAGCCTGTCACAGTCTTCCAGAAAAGGTTCCGCTGGGAATAATTTACCCCCTCCTCGGCTGTGCCCGATCAGTCTCAAGAGTTGGGAACGTCGCCCTCACCCCGACATCCCGCGGGAGACTTCCCACGGAATCTGTGACCCCCCACAGAGCCGCACCAGGGGAGGCAGCCCATGGAATGAGGTTTCTCAAAATAGAAACGTGGTTTTATCGGCCTGGAAAAACTTCCTGCCCGACCGGGAGGACAGGTCCTGCGGCCCCAGCGCGGGAGGTGGGATGTGACAGGAACGGGAAGCGATCCGGGGCGGCCGCTTCGGGGCCGCGCTTGGGACATCGGGGGCAGATCTGGTCCCGCTCGCTGCCGGGAGCCTGGGGAGCTCTTTGGAAACAGCTTCCTCCTGTCGCAAGAACCACCGTGAGCGGCAGAACCGCTGCCAGGGACGGAGCCGGCGATGGAGCCAGGGATCCACCTGGACCTCGCCGGCTCCCGTCCGGCTTCTCCCGTCCGACAACCTGCCCCGGGAAGCGAAGCGAAGCCGAACAAGAGCCCGTTTCCCAGGGGACGCTGGGGCCCTGGAGCGGCTCACCCCGTCCAGCACCTGCACGGGGGCGTTGTACGAGCCGGAGGTGTCACCGCGGTCGCACACACTGATGCTGCGGCCGCACGCACCGATCCTGCGGTCGTAGTCGGCCGGAGCCGCCTCCTTTACGAGAAAATCCCGAGTGCAAAGACCAGAGGGGACCCGGAAGGTGTTACTGACACGCCGGAGCGATGCGGAGCCGGTGGGCGGGATCTCAGCCCGGCCGACGCACCCCAGAGACCTAGATCCCGCGGAGTGAGGTCACGCCGGGGTTCGGAGGGACACCGAACCCGGACGGTGCCGTTCCATTGGTTATCCTGAATAACCCCCAGCGCGGCTCCACCACTCCGAGCGGTACCAGGAAATGCCACTCCACGGAGAGCGCGGAGACAAAGGTCGGGGCGGAGGGAGGACGTTCAGTTCATCCCGTTGCCTGTAAAACCTCCCACGGCGAAGGCTCCTGGGAGCTGCTCCTGCCCGGCCCCCGACCCTGCAGCGGCTCTTCCCCAAAATCCCGGGACCAGACACCCCAAGATCCCCGGGAAGAGCCCCACATGGGCCGTGCCGCATCCCCACATCCCTCCAAGACGCGTTTTCCTTAAGCAGCGCCTTGCTCGATCCCAAATTCCCTCCATTTCGCCCCTTTCTGTGCCCGTCGACACAACAGCTCCCGCCGCCGCCGCGACGCTTCCGGCCGATTGCCGGGCGCAGGTGAAGGGGCTCTGACCCAGCTCCGGCCGCCTCCAGCCCCCGGGCTCGGCCGCCCGGCTTTATTTACGGCCCCGGTAACGGCACCGGCGGCTCATAAAGGCCTATTGAGGTTTGGTTCCTCGACCGTGCTGCCGATGGGAGGGCACGATCACAACGGCTCCATTGTCCGGCGGGTCCGAGCGGCCGCCGCTCAATGCCCGGGGTTTATACAGGCTCTGAAAATGGTCTTTTTTTTTTTTTTCCGTCGCCGTTTGTCAGAACATCGCTGCGAGAGCCCAAGCGGAGCCGGGGCAGGCGCAGCGCCCTCGGAGCCCCTCGTCCGGCCGTAACAAGGGCTCCAAAGAGGGGTCGGCTCCAGGCCGCGTTTCATTGCCGTGGGATTTTTTTTTTTTACGGATAGTAACGGGATTTTAATGCAGGGCTCCAGATTTCCCTTTGTGCTTTTCCCCAGGAAACGAGGGAATCGCGGCGCTTCAGCCCCTGCAACGAGGGAAGCCAGAAAAGGCCGCCACGGCCTCGCGGCAGAGGCTTCGCCGAGGGCCTTGCCACGGCTGCACCACGCAGGCGGCTCCGCAAAGGAAAAACTTCCCCTTTTCCACCCTGTTTTACGGTTAAAACCAACCAAGACGCCCCTCCTCATTCCTCAGCTGGGGACCGTCCCAGTTTTGGGGCCCAGCTCCCTTCCCGACGGCAGCGGCGCGTCTGTCCGTCCGACCGTGCACGATTACACGGCTGCTCGGCGGCTCCGGGCGCGGAGCCTCGACACGTTCAGCGTGGAATCCAGCGTGGGCTCCGCGCGGCAGCCGGCTCGCTGTCAGAACAGCCCCGAGGGCTCCACGCTCGGCCTCCCCGCACCCATCCCGGGGAAGGGCTGGATGCCGCCGGCACGGGATAAAACCCGCAGGCGCCAGGACCGGGACCCCGACGGCGTCGGGACAGCAGGAGGTTCCCGCCCGGCCATGGTGCCAGTTTTGGCGTTATTCACCCCCAAATGGCGTGGAGCGGCTCCGAGAGCACGTAACGATAATCCATAGTCCTCATTATCCCATTCCCCGATAATTCCATAGGGAAAGCAGCGCCGTGAAGAGCGGGAGAGGCTGAACCCGGCACGACAGCAACCACTGAGCCACCGGCTGCTGCCAGGGCCGGGCACAATCCACCCCACGGGTAATTAGCGGCAATTAACACGGAGTTAGCGCCACGGGATGGGAGAAGAAAGGTCCCGGTGTCAACCTCAGAACTGGGGGGGGGGCGGGTTTCAGCCGCCAGTGCCGACCTCAGGCTGCCTGCGGAGCGTGAAACTCCGATGAAAACCCTTCAACACCTTGGAACAAAGATCTTTAATTACCAGAGCTGGTTTTCCGGCAGCACCGTAATTAGAGGCTGCCAAAATATCCGTCAGGAGAGGGAATAACTCGACCATTTCAAACCCCACCGCTCGGCAAAACCCAGACGCGAGGTCAGTCTGGGGGAGTTCGGGCTCCGCTGCTCCAACCGACTCCTCCTCTGCCTCCCACGCCAACACCACTGGGGTGGAAAAGCCCGGCCACGAATCCGACCGGCGCGAGGAGAAAAGAGGCCCAAACGGCGCCGGGTGAAGGATCTCCTGGCGGGCTCCGGATCCTGACCCGGCCGCTCAGAAAAATGTGACACGAGAGAAAAAGAATCCCGGGGCAGAAGCGCAACGGCGGGGAAAACGCAGGCGGCGCTTTTCAAACTCCCTGTTTCCAGAGAAAAGGAACGGCCGGCACATCCTCGACGCCAAAACCAGCCCCAAACGTTGGGAAAACCGCCCGGCTCGGTTTTCTGGGGAACGTCACGGTTCACGGAGGCGCCGGGGAAGCGCGGGACAGAGCCGCCAACGTTCCGTCGGTGACAAAATCCGCGCCGGCCCGTGTCAGGATGGGATGATGTCACAGGAAGGCCGCTATTGTTCGTGTCACAGCATCCAGCCAGGACGGGACCCCCGTCGTGTGAGGTAGACGGAGCAAAAAGCAGCCCTGGATCAAGGAACAGGCCAAGACGGGAACAAAACAGCGGTGACGGTGGGTCCTCGCCCCACGGACGGAGTCGGTGCCCGAGGAACCAAGGACGAACCCAGAGCTGAGCCATTAAGTCATCTTCCTGGTGCCACCATCCCCATAAAAACAGGGTGGGAGCGACTGGCAGGTGGAGAAGGCCAAGAATCGGCTCCGCCGGCAGCGCCTCGGCGCCGGAGCCGGAGTTACAAGCAATTAGGGCGGATTTCAGAAGTGCCCGGCAAGATTTTTAAACCCCGCGGTGGCAACAGGGCGGGTGAAATCAGCTCCCCCCATTATAGGGACGGGCACCTTCCCCTCCCTGCCCCGGGACGGGTGTCGAGCCCGTGGCTTTGCCTTATCCGCCCCGTGCCGCCCGGTCCCGCGGCGAGTCCCTGGCACCTCCAGCCCTATCTCGAGGGTGCACGTCCCTGGCAGGAGCCCTATCAGCCAGAGAGCAGATCGGTGGTGCCGAGGACGGCGAGGGGAACGAGAGGGGCAGCAGGACGCGCTCCCGCTCAGCCGACGCTCCGGTTCGATATCCCCGTGGTTCCGCATCCGCCGCTCACGCCGTGTCCGGGCCGCCCCGGCTCCTCCT
>VWZK01001830.1:124769-136121 GCA_013396935.1 Baryphthengus martii | reverse complement strand
TAGATGTGGTGCTGAGGGACAGGGGTTAGGAGAGCCTTGGCAGTGCTGGGTTAGTGGTTGGATTCAATGATCTTGAAGGTCTCTTCCAACCAGAACAATTCTATGATTCTATGATCTTACAAGAAATTTACTCCAGATAGATTTGAATATGAAGAAAATGAACTCTATCCCAGCCAAACCCAGCACATTTCAAGTAAACAGAGAAGGATAAAAAAGCAATTTCTTTTCAACCCTCCCATCTCTTTCTCTCTCTCTGAAAAGGAGAAAAACCTTGCTAGGGAATCACTGACTGCCATGAGTGAGTTTTCTACGTTGCAAATTAACAGTCCCTCCTTAAGTCCCAGGAAGACTCTGGGGACTGAGGTTTGTAAAATGCATTGAACATGGAAAGGCCACTGTGAGGTAGCATCACAGCATTCCTATTACCTAGCTTATATCTGTCTTTCTGCAGAACTACTAGAGCTTTTTTAACTCCATTTCACAAAGATTTCAACTCAACCTTTTATGAAAGGAGTACTATAAATAGCCTCTTAGATTAAAACCCTTAACAGGCTGGAAAGGGAGGTAGATATTATCCACCTTTCAGTACTACAAATTGGGGCTGGAAGGGCTTAATTACCAAGATATACTTAAGAACACACTAAGGGCTGCTATAAAAATTACTCCAATTACCGCAGCTCCACAGAGATCACTCCACCTGGCAGAGGGGAAACCATCACTTCGATCCATCCCTGCATAGCTCTCCTGTACCTCATGCTAATACAGGGCAGCAGGAACAAACAGCAGCTTCACACCATGCAACAGTTTTGCTGCACGTGGAGAGTCCTTTCTCCCAGGTGGCTTAACAGGGACCTTTCACATCAGGCCAACCAAGGATTTGGCTTCTTTTCTTTTCACTTTGAAATCTCAAAGTGGAGATGCACTTAGGTTTGTACAACCAAAGGCAAAAAATGAGTTCAGTCAGTGTATTAGCTTAGAAATGTCTCAGGCAGAAAGAGGTACTTTTAACCCACAATCTGGATTTGAAGGTGGAATTCATGATTTCACATGAATTACACACTCTCCTGAAATGGGGAATTCATTGTTTTCCTTCTGATTAAATCTGTGATGATGTATTCTTATTTATGAATTTATCGTTACTAATAAATACGTCATTCACAATGAATGTTCAGGGAAATAATTCTGTTTAAGAGTCAAGAAGTCATCATGGTTTCAGTACTCCCGTGCTAAGCTTTTTGCAATGGTGCTCAGCTGGATATTTGAAGTTCCTTCATATATTGTACCTGAAATCAGAAGAAAATGAATTAGAAGACTATAAATATATAGTTAGTATAAGAAAAGTGACCAAGATATCATTCAACAGTCCAGTTAGAACATTTACAATTATGATGGGTGGGCTTTAACGAGCAACTCCTAGAAACAGAATTATTATTTACATAAAAGTTAATATTTTATTATCTGCAACAATTAAAATACTGTCCTCCTGGTACAACATAATGACAAACATTTCCCTGAAAACCAGTTCCTAAATAGCCAACAAAAATCAAGTACTTACAAATAGTATCAGCAATAAAAGTTAAAGGGTAGTATTGTTAGAAATGCCAAACTATTAGGTGCAAGGATTTTACTGGTAAACAAGGAAGTCTTGAAAATAAAGCTCCACATATATCCAGACTTTAAAGCCAAAGAAGGTATTTCCCATTTTTTTGAACTGGAATTTTCTTAATAGAATGGGACACAATGTGCTTGTCTGTATTTTATTGGCATCTAATTAAATATTTTAACTATAAAAAAACCTATCCTAAGAAAAAAAATAGCCAGTCATTCATCCCCAAACTTTAATACTACTAATGCTACAAGAAATACTTGTGAAGAAACTATCACTCACCTATCTTGCAGTCACGATAGTACTTTTCTATTGGGTAATTTTTTGTGAATCCAACGCCGCCCATCCATTCAATACATTTACTGGTTGTCAGCGTTGCAACCTACGAAAATAGTTCCAGAGTTACGATTTCAGGATTCACCTTCATGCAGGTAGTAGAAAATTTTAGTCTCTGTAGCTATTTAAAGTAAAAACAAACCAGCAATTAAAGCAGTTATTGGAATACGTGGGAAGAGGAAGGACTGATATTTTTGCATTCATCTTATTTATGCGAGTTACTTTAGAATGCAAACGGTATTTTTCTAAATCGGAGGACTTCAAGAATTTACCAGCAGTTACTGCAACAGTTCATATGTTGCACTATGAAAAAGCTGAGAAGCATTATGCAAGACAGCAATTCCAAAGAGGCAGAAGCAATCCAGTTTTGAGTCATATTAGGACTCGCTAGTTGTGACCAGCAGAGTTGAAATGGTCACAAATGAAGCCTCACCAGGTCACTTCTCCAGCAACCAAAAGAGACTTCTGAGAAAGAGGAACTCTCTCTATATCAGTGAAAATACTAATTCACTCTATTGCTTAGTGTTGTTGCTTGGTTTTGAAAATTTTATTTAGAGGCGTGAGCAGTTTGTTCTTTGGTGGCCAACTTTACATTCCATACGTGGACCGAGAATGAGAAACAAGGTAAAAATACATCCAGGGATTTCACAGCAAAGCAGGAATTAAAAGTTATACATTAAGTAACAGAAGAAACTTTTAAACAGCAATGAAGTAAATGAATAAAGCAACTGCAGGTTACCTCAGCGGCGTAGTACTTGGCCATGCTGGCCTCCTTGATGAACGGCCTTCCCGCTTCCGCAAGACGGGCTGCGTTGTAGGTCAGCAACCTCGCCGCCTCCAGCTGTGTGGCTACCTGAGCTATCTGATGTTGCATCCCCTGTAATAAGCACACCACAAGTCAGACAGAATCAGTATCTGTTACTCAACTGGAATTTCTAGCAAGAACCCTACTTTTCACCAAGGAACACACCTACAGTCTAAAATAAAAATGCACAATCTAGACTGACCAGTAATTGTGCATATCTCTGCATCTATGACATGCACGTTGAAAAACCTCTGGGCCACCAAAGTGCTTTAAGGAACTGCACTCCCAGTTTCTCCTTCCCTCTTCTTGGATTCAGGAGTACTGGGGAACTTCTTGCCTGACTAGCTGGACAGGAGGGTTCAACATGAACCTATGTGCATCCATCAATATCAAGGAAAATTTCAGGCAAATCTTACTGTTCTCCTCAGCACAACAGAGGCACGGGTTGGTCAGTGCTGTGAGCTTAACCGAGAACTTGAGAAAAGTACCTCTTAAAGTGGAGAAATGGTAAAGGGGCAACCATTTCTTCCCATGTGCCATAACCATGAAACAAGAGTTAGGAGGAGCCTCAAAATCTAGACAATATGATGAATGGATTCAAAGGGAAGGAGAAAGGTGATGGAGCTCACCTCTAAATGGTAGTTGTTACAGAAGAATAGGTTTAGTTTAGGAAACCCAAACATTGCGACGATTGAAAATGAACATTTACTTGTCTAACTTGCTCCTGAAACACAATGAAATCTTTCATCTTATTAGAACATTAACACTGCTCCTTAAAACTTGCAAAAATATATATGCAGGTCTAAATAATAGAATGATTTGGCAATTATAAATTCCATTTCCCATTCAAAAGATGCAATTCCAATAATTTCTTAGATATCCATGGGTGCTTCCTAAAATTTGTATAAATGATGAGCAGTACTAATGTCCCTTCCCTTCATCTGAGATGTAGGTTTCTTTTAACAAGAAAATTACTATAGTAATTACAATTATATATCTTCCTTATTAAACTATATATCATTTTTGCAACAAAGAGTCTTTTTCGGTTTAGGATACAGATATCATCATGAAAACTAAATGTCTTTGTATAACGCAGGAAATCTAATAATTCAATCAGTATCCCTCATCTTTTTATAATTTCTAGCGTCTCCAGAAAAAGGCCTTCCCCGGCACCTCATGAAAGGGCATAAATACTAGAGCACATTCAACCTACTGTGATATTAAAACCAGAAGAGAAAGGAGTTCCATGTGGATTATTTTCAAAGGCAGTGAACATACTATCAAGGAGGAGTTATGTTACTGGTCTGAAGTTTTAAATGGTACTTGCAAAGGCACAGAACACTGAATTTATACATTTTACCTGGTAGATGAATGCTCATCTGAAATGATTTTGAAAAATTCTTCTCAAATATTGAGAAGCAGAGGAATGACACAAGGTGGAGGACAAATTACGCAAGTCAGATTACTCATTTTAGTGACTTCCTCTGCTGTGGTAACTACTACTCCTTTGGAGGAAACTTCCCATGTATTCATTAACAAGTACCTGGAAATCGAATATGCTTTTCCCAAACTGGACTCTCTCCTTTGTATAGGGAATTGTACGGTCAAAACACCCCTGTGCCAGTCCTAACATCTGTAAGGAATAAGACATATTGAAGTGAGTTAGGACAAAAAAAAAACAAACCAAAACTTCAAGGAATAAGCCCATTCCATTCCTGAAAGAAACTTTCTTATCAAAGGGAAAATATTTGTGAAAAGACTATAACTAATCTTTGAACAAAATTTATGTGGTTGCACAAATACTGTTTCTGGGAAAACTCTGAATTACATGGGAAAATTACTATAAACTAAAGATCTATAGATCATTACAGTATTATAGGAAAAATAATTTGAATGATTATTCAAAGCTATTTTCATAATCAAAATAATTTCTCATTTTACAGAAAACACTAGACTTAGCAATTTATTTCAGAAGTTAGAACTTTAGTGTAGTGGAAGGAGAGAGAACATTTCTTCCAGGATCTTCTAGGGAAAAACCCCAACTCCACAGAACATTGTCATTTCACGCACTCTCTTCGCTCAGCAGCGAAAGACAGCAAAACACAATTGTAATCTTGGAGGGTAACATCTGGGAAAGCTACCTACAAACATTGAAAAAGAAATAACTCTTATCTACATTACTGTCTGATTTGTTGGCCTAAAGAAACATTATAAAATCTGGGAAGTACACTAGTTTTATGTGGTTTTAGCAATCAAATTTTGAGAAATGGATTCCATTCCAAACAACATAGTAAAGAAAGGATCTTGCTTTTCATCTATCTTGGAAGATATAGCAATTAGTAAATAAGATCAGCTGGTTTCATTATAGAAATTACCATCCACCTGAACACATGCTTTCTACCTAGGTTCTTTTCTAGGAAAAAACAAAGATAGGAAATTATATTAAGGGAACCATTAAACAAGGAAGGGAAGAAACAAAAAAAAAAGGCACAAAGAACTACCAAAAATCAAGGTAACAGTAAAATTGGAATCTCTTCTAAGTCGAGACAGGACACTAGAATGTGGCACTCAGCTGTCACATCAGGCACCTTGGCCAAACTACTTTCAATGGTGTACAACAGGGTATGGGTACTTTTGGATAGACCCATGTAAGCTGAAAGCCAAGGGTCCCAAGAAGATAAAAACATGATTCTGGGTTCAAATCTACTCCTTAATCATTTAAGGTTCTAGAAAAACCCTCACAACACACAGGAGAATGAGCATGTGGGGAAATAACATAAGAAAACAATGGAATCTGCTGCTGATCAGCTGTATTACCAGATTTTTTGCCTTCTTGAAAAATCTCATACAGATGAACCAAGTCTATCAGCCTCAGCATCTGTAGCAATATATGCAGCTACCTTGCACTGAAACTATCTGAAACTGTTTTCACAGCCACAATTACATTTTATATGTTCCTTATCTTTTAAAACTATCACTACTGCAAAAATAAATTCAGTACTGCAGGGCTTTAGAATTGCTGTTCTGGTCCATTCAAGTACATTTCTCCTCATTTGAAGGTGCTAACAAAGTAGTAGCTAAGATATAAACAGCTACCTGACCTTAACTTTTAATTAGGTTGTAAGTATAACTTGGAGTAATTAAGAGTAAAATCGCGATCGTGTGTTTTACTGCCAAAGCCTCTATATTATTTATACCTCTGGGAACAACAGGGCCCACAGCCCTAGTTTTTAAATGCCATTATCAGACAAAATTTAATCGTAGATAATCTTTAGAAATGATTTAGAAGCCAATCCATTTAGCAGCATAGTATACTGGCATGTGGAAAGTCTAAATTTCATGAGGATAATTATGTCTGGTCTATCCACAAACTAGGGCAAAAGATAAGGGCAACTGGTAGTACAGACATGTTACACCCTACACAGCACAGCTACATCCACAAGAAAGCAGGAAAAAAAGAAAACTTACTTTTAAAAGTAAATTAAAAATACAAAAAATTGTAATAAGTAATTTTATTACAGGGCTGACCCTGATTTCCAACTGAAAACAATAATAATCTGAGATCTAAACTGAGTTAGCAACAAAATACAACATTTTGAAATTATGTCAAGGTCAGTGAGTATTTACCCCTAAGATGCCGTAAGATGGAGTTTTCAAACACAACAATGAACTAGGACACTACTGCTATATATGTATATAAAGTATAGTATTTATTTTAAAAAATAATTAACTTTTAAAAATAAGTTGTTGGGAAAACGTAGCATAAAGTCAGAATTTGTCAACTCCATACAGTAAGAGATGCAATGATCAATATTATACATGTCAGTGTGTTATATTTCCCAAAGCCAGTTTTCTTTGTAAAATAAATTTACATAATGAAAGATAAAAATGTTGATATATTTCCATAGCAATAAGTTAACCACCAAAGACAAACTAATTGTCATTTAATGTTTTCTAAATCTACTGCTTATGTCACCAAGGGAGAATTTTACATTTTACAGTTGTTTCAGTAGTTTCCTGTGCCTTAGATACAGGAATAGTGACATCTAGTGGCATTTTAGTTTACAATAAAGTATTTTCTAAATAGTTTATTCTTAGGAGCTTTAAATATTTTGTAAATCTCAACTCAAATGTAGAGTTCTCTATTGGTTGTATTCAATATTAAACAAAATTGCCCACCTGTGCAGCAATACCAATTCTGCCGGTATTTAACATTCCAATTGCGTACTTATAGCCTTGGCCAACCTTTCCCAGGATATTGGTCTCAGGAACCTAAGGAAAAAAACCACTCAATTATACCCGTGCTATTCTGCTTTGCAACTGCTAGTAGGATTCATGAGTCAATCAGTGTATATGTTTTATTTAATGTTCCTCATAAGAGAAGGCATAAAATATAAACCAAACATTTGATTCCTAGAATATCTGAGTAGAATATTCCTTGATAAATCTGATTATAAAGTGATGACTGAGTAATAACTGTCCCATGATTTAAAAAAAACCCCTCCCCATAGGACTTTTGTGAAAGAGTAGGGAGAAAAAAAGTTAAAATATGCCGAACAATCATTATGTCTAAAATTAAAAAATAATAATACTGGGAATTTAGTTATAATTCTTTCCTTAGGTGTGGTCATGCTCCAATTACACACAAATTAGGCTTCAATAGCTAAACAACTTACCTTAACATTTTCAAAGGTTACTGGGCAGGTAGAAGATGCTCTGATTCCAAGCTTGTCCTCCTTCTTCCCTACATGTAGGCCCTCTGTGTCACGGTCCACTATGAAGCATGTAATTCCCCTGTATCCCTAGGATGAAATACAAATGAATCAAGAACTGGTTTTTATACTAATATCACCCAACAGTGGTCTAAATATCTTATTCCAGTACTGAAATTTTACACCTGCTTAACACTATATTACTAAATAAAACATTGGCACCATCATCTGCTCTCTCTCTGTCTGGTTTAATGAAGGCCAGAAACACCTTCCTCAAAATATTCCATGTGGAAAACAAACAGAACAACCTTAAAAGTTCTCTTGATAAGACCGGGGACTGGCATGACGTACATGAAACAGACAGGACTGGGATGCTTGTCTGTACTGGAAATCACTGGGAAAGCCAGTTCTGGCTGTGCAGTGAGGTTACTGCTGCTTGTTGGAACACAGGTCACCATCCAACAATGGACTAATCTGACATCCAGAACCGGTGCACACATTCTCTTTGTGATTCCAGTTCACAGAACGTGGATATGACTGTCTCTTCATTTCCAGGAGAGGTAGGGGGAATGTACTTGATAAAGTACTCTGAAATCATTATGATGGTTGTTATCAAAAAGCTCAGAGAGTTCATTTGGTATTCAGACTGTGATCTGGATAGGACACTGTGTAATGCCTGTGACAACATGCAGGTTGTACAGCCAATCTACATTCTGGCAACTCCTACGTACAGGCTTAAAATCTTCCTATCTTTCACACCTTGAACTAGACTCTTGAAGTACACAGAATCACAGAATTTTAGGGGCTGGAAGGGACCTCGAAAGATCTTCCAGTCCAACCCTCTGCCAGAGCAGGATCACCTAGAGTAGATCACACAGGAAGGTGTCCAGGTGGGTTTCACATGTCTCCAGAGAAGGAGATTCCACAACCTCCCTGGGCAGCCTGTTCCAGGCTCTGTCACCCTCACTGGGAAAAAGTGTTTCCTTGTGTTTAAACGGAATCTCCTCTGCTCCAGTTTGCACCCATTGCCCCTTGTCCTGTCATTGGGTGCCGCCGAGAAGAGCCTGGCTCCTTCCTCCTGACACTTGCCTTTTACGTATTTATAAACATTCCTGAGGTCCCCCCTCAGTCTCCTCTTCTCCAAGCTAAAGAGAATGATGGTTCCTGATAGCTCTCACTTTCTCTCTTTCCCTCCATGTTAATTCTCATTCCCAATTCTCTCTCTTTTGCACCACTCATTCTTGCTCCCTCAGCACCTCCCCCAGACACAACCACAGCCAGTGTCTCTAGGGCAAGGACACTACAAGGTCCACCAGACAGAAGTGTGAGGTGCTCCCGGCCACGTTTCTCTCTCTTCTCGTCCCTAATGTCCACAGCACCTCCTCACAACAAGTGGGGTTCTTCTGGAAGAGCTGCCTCTTATGAAAGAGGAGGCTGCTGTTTTGAGTCTCAGCTCACTGAGCCCATCTCACCAAACGGGAGCTGCTAGCACAGCATGCACATTTCAGTACATAATTCTACACTAGAGCAGTGCAGAATTTTTTTATAAATTCCAAATCGCATTATGCTTTCTCATTCATACTGACCTCAACTGTTATTCAATCTTCGAGCAACGTTGATTTTTAATCTCCTTCTTGAATATTTAAAAGCAAATTTCTAACTTTAAGCAGACAATGTATTAGATATTTTTAAAATGTTATGCTAATATAGAAACAACTCCAGATTATACAGCAATGCACAGCACTTAAAAATATAAAAAATGGCATAAAAAAATATAAAAAATGGCTTAAAAAAATATAAAAAATGGCTTAAAAAAATATTTTCATCTTATGTAGTACTCAAATCACCCACCAGCTTGTGAAATGAATAGAAATTCAGAAAGTGACACGATATTCAACGGTTCAATGCAATGAAAGAAAAACCCCTCTTCTTATTTAGTCAAAACCTGAAATTTGAATTTTAAAAATAAGTAACTTCAAGTTGAATTTTTAAGAAAGAGATATTGGAAGAAGTTTAAAAAAATAAATAGAAGTTTCAAACACTTTAGTTTTATCTTTGATTATCACTCTACCATATTGGTAAAGCACATTTTAGAGCCTTGCACTTGACTTTTCTAAATCCACTACCTTTATTCAAATTGGTGACAAAATTTGAAACATGCATATTCAGCTATGTATTTGAACATACTTTGCTGTTGTATTCTTACTGGTTTTTCAGTACACGTAACCTAAGCTCTGTCTTGCCTTTTGACAACAGCAACTTGTCAATTAAGTCAGAAGGGTTGGAAAGACTTGGACTATCTGTTCTTCCGTTACCCAGAATAACACCCATGCAATGCTGTGCTCTGCAGTTAAGCAATTATGATTCTGACATTTTTATTTTCCCTGGTGGGAGGACTTTATTGAATTGCTCACCAAGTTCTCGATTTTTCTTGGGAAATATTTTTAAAAGTTTGCTGTCAGCTAGGAAAAGGTTCCAAGAATATTAATCTTTAACATCAGATTATTAATATAAGATCTGTAGTTTCATATATCAGCAGCTGTCACCGAAACGCAACTATTCTTTAGCAACTTACTGACGACGGATCCGTATTTGCCATCACAAAGAAGACTCCTGCATGTTCTGCTAAGCTAATCCACATCTTTGAGCCATTGATAATATAGTAGTCTCCTTTCTTTTCAGCACGAGTCTTCAAAGAAAACGCATCACTGCCAGATCCAGCCTCCGAAAGACAGAAACTGCCTATCTGTCAATTGAAGGGAAAAATGCATTTTAATTTTTACTAAGCAGACAACAAAATCCGCAACAATAATAGTTATATACAAGCATAAGTCTCTTAAATTCAAACATTTTAGCCTATTGTATCAAATCAACTAAGTTTCAGATACGGAGATTAAGAATAGAAACAGTATGTGATCACACGTCTCTCAAAGTCAACTGCTTTAAAGTTCTTTTCCATTGCAAAGTAAATTTTAATGAAACTAGTAAGTGCCTTTCCACTTTTACCTCTCAGCTACTGATGACAGGTTGTATCTGTATCGCCACAGATCTCAGCTCTAACCAGTGTTTCAAAGTTCACATGTATTTTCCAATGCTGCACTTGCCCATCTAGTTACTGAAAAAACCCCACCCCGCTAACATTACTAAACTAATTTTTAATAGTTAAGTACAGTGAGAATTTGACTCACCATATCTCTAGCAACTCTGGGCAAGTAAGTTCTCTTTTGTTCTTCTGTTCCATACGTGGTAAACAACTTAACTGTTAGTGTATTTTGGAGTTCACACAGAAGAGATACAGCTGCATCAACTTTGGCCAATTCTTCTACCACCAGTATGGTTGAAAAAAATGAAGCTCCAGTTCCTCCATATTCTTCCCCAAGCTCGATACCCATCAGCTGCCATGTAAAAGATGCAAACAGATCCATCTGTCAACAGCTTGTTAGTCCAAGCTGGTACTTAAGAGACTAAAATGAAAACCACAGAATGTGGTATTGTAGTATTTCCAGATCCTTCCCCACAGACCTGTTTTCCTTCAATCCCTTTAACAAACTAACAATTCTTCACAGAAGTTAATAGTCAATTCATGCCAGAAATCACTAACATGTGCGGTATACAGGCCAATCATCACCCTAATTTGATTACATTTTCCAGAACAACTGCAATCTCAACAGAAGGTATTGTATAAAATGATATTCTAAACAGAGACAAGCTTTAGGTTTGATAGCAGGAAAGGGTAAAAATGAAGCCAGGAATGATCAATGGGGGTATCTCCAACACAAGTCCTTGTGGTTGGCCAGGAAGGACACAGAGGATTCCTGACACCCTTTTCCAGCAACACTTATCAGTCCCACTGATTCTGGCATACTATGCAATTAGGCTAATCCAATCAAAAA
>VWZK01001830.1:65052-124742 GCA_013396935.1 Baryphthengus martii | reverse complement strand
GGAAAAAAAAAAAAAAAAAAAAGGCAGTGGGAGGAAGACAAGGAAATCAAATGTAAGATGACGAATGTGGTATGGGAGAGATGGAAAGAATATTACAGTAACAGATGGAGAGTGATAATGCAGTAAAAAAGAAGAGAAATTTGCCTTGCTGTTGATAAATCCAAAATTTGTAATGATTATTTCATTTTAATTATATCCCTCAATCTAAGAAACTGAAGAATGCACAGCTAGGGATTCATAAAATGTCACCTTCTGAATAAAAGATTAAGTAAAAGTGTGCAGACCCCTTGTTCAAACAATCCACGTATTACAGACTCGTCCATTTCCGAATTCTCATCCATTTTTTGCACCAAAGGTGCAACTCGCTCCTGAGCAAATTTTGTCACTGTAACAAAGAGAAGAAAGTGATAAAAATAAAATGATTTAAAAAATATTTCAAAAACATCCCTTATTTGATTAGCTGCATCGTTATTTCTTTATAAATCAAACCTGCCGTTTGGGAGGGTGGTCCCAGGCTTTAACACATGTTATTTTACATGCACAAAATCCTGTAAGACTGTTCCTGCTTAATTAGAGCCTTTTCTAAGCTCTCTCCCAGAGGTGCAGGTCCTCACTCTTCCACCTTTGCTCCGAGGATCCCTTCTGAAACAGTCTTCCTCATCAAATCACATCTGTCACTATTCTGGGTATATCTGAAATCTCTGAAAACCAGGCGGAGCAGTTAACTGTAGCTGAATTAAACACTTCAGAAAGGGCACGAGGCAATGCCAGGCAACTTCACTTGTGTGACAGCAACAGTTTTAAACAGTCAATATTTATTTATGCAGAGTAAACTGCAGTGTGGTATGTGGAACCGTGCTACCGTAACACGGAAAAAAAACATGACATTTTTCCCTTGTGTAGCTAAAGCAGTTTTAAAATGAAGCACAATCCCCCACAACAATCTCAACATTGACTTAGAATTAAATAATGAAAAGAGCTAACATTTCCCTTCTAGTTAGACATTTCTGAATTTTAACCACGCAGAAAACAGGTACCCATGTTTTTCAGCATCGTCTCCTCTTCGGTGAATGTCTGAAGCGGAGCACAGACGACAGCATCACTGGCTAGATTTGGTTTGAGTTCTGATCTGGAGGATCTAAAGACACATGGAGAAGCCCTCCAAGGAGCCAAGTATGCTGGCACATTTCTTTTCAGCTGTTGACAATAAATACAGAACATCAGAACAGTTAACGGAATTTGTATTTGTAGGCAGATAGCAATAAACTATTTTATACCATGTTGTTATTCAGCAAATGATGAGGAAATCTAACTTACATTCAATGCCTACTTTCAAAGTTTCTGAGAAGATATATTCCCCTCCCCCCTCTCCTGTGTCCTAAAACAAAATATCCTTTAATTACTCTTCTTTTAACCCCAAACAACTTTATTTCTGGAAGTTTGCTAACACAATGTTATTCTACAAAGTATTCACAAACATTAGTTTTAATCAATTGGTGTTTACAGCAAATAAACCCTGCTGATTGTATTTTTTTATAGATGATTTGCAAGTCTGCTGCAATATTCATAGTAGTAAGGGCCTATTCTGATGGAATGAATATCTATATTAACAAATACGATAGGAGTAAATGTAAAATAGACATATAAATAGTTTTACAGAAGACCACTCAACTTTAAGTACAGACTCAGCTTCCTCCCTGGTTTTCCTGAGGTCAGAAACTCCTGTTTCTAAAGCAATTCGATAGCACTTCATCTGGATTATTAGCATTTTGCTGTGAAAGGGCAGAACTTCAACGGCACTATGGATTTTCGTATTTAAACTGAGTTCTTATCCACCACTTCATGATTTCCACAGTGAGCACACATTTCACAAATGAGGTGCTGGCATTTGAATGTTTCTGTGCCATTAATTTCTATATAGTTGGTTGAAATCCTGTACTTAGTATGTTGATAGTACTATGTAACTAGTAATTACTGTATCTTGTTTGATCAATTTACTTAAAAAAGTACATGAAGGAACTAAAATTGAGTAGTTTATGCTTTACCTCTCCCAATTTGTCCACGACATATAACAATTTCCAATGATATCATGAAGGGCTGGTTATCCAACAAAGGGAGTGGAGGTATTCGAGCACCTTACTACAGGGGATTGGCATTAAGTGTATGTGGCAAAAGTCACAAAACCGAACAAAACAGAGCTGTGGCTTTTGGGAGCAAGCTAAACACAGGTGGGTGGACATAGATAATGTGACAGGTAATTAGTTTTGTACCTTGGAGCACTATACTCAGTGTTCAAAGGCTTACTCAAGTAGGTAACAGCAGGCGTTAGAAAGGAACACGTTTGGTTTGAAATGAATATACTTTCTAACCACAGAATAATTTCTTAGGATTTGAAAAGAAGTTAGCATAATGAATATGAGCTGGCTCAAAAACAAACAGGCTAAGAGTAGCTGAACTGCTGCAAAACGTAGTGCTGAACAGTACCCAAAAAAGCAGCGTGGTTTGACGGACTCACCTCAACGGATTTGCTCTCACAGCTCCCCAAATCCAGCTGATTCTGCGGCTAATATCCACAGAACAGGCCTGTGCTCCAGATTTCTGTCACTTTCGCTATGTCACTCTAAAGTTTGGAGATATTAATGCCTTACCCAGACAACCACTGGCAGAAACCGCCAGTAGAGACACAGCTGTGCCATAAAACCAACATATATACGAGCGCATGCCTGCCAACATACATTTTTGCCAGCACACACTCAAGCCCACGGCCAGCAGAGCGGCTGCTATTTAGCTCGCAGAATGCAGGATAGTTTTGCAATGCATGCCATGATGGCAGCATTCCTCAAAACACGGCAGAAACTTTGGGGTCAGGGAGTAAAAATTCCTTTGATCCTTCTAATAATTTTCTTGCTTTCATGTTGGCTTTCAACACTTGTCATCTCCCTGGCTGAGGAACTGATGTAAACCAGATTGTCAGACTCTTTTTGTCTTGGAGACAAGATGGATAAGTCTATTATGGTACATAAACTGACTTCAGCACAACCAGTCATGCACGACAGAAAAAAACAAAACAGTAAGAAGTGGTAATATAGAAAACCAATATTGTTGTGAACATTCAGCGTTCACTCGCATTCGATGCCCCTGGTCACATAAACCAAATACTGACTTAGTGAGGCTGATTCAGGAATACAAAGTTCCGATGCCATAGTTGCCATAGTTGCAACACTTTTAAATGAAGACTAAGTTACTGAAGCTGCCGTAGTCTTTGCAGAAAAACAAAACAGGAGTTGCCTCAATAGAGATAAAACCCAAGGCAACCATGTTCTGGAAGCTGTCAGTCAGGAATGGACTATCCAGCTATGGCGGAGTCGCTCAACACTCAGACGCGCGAGACTATTAAACAGCCACCTGCATCAATCCATATTCTTAGTAAGGTTTGAGAAGGAAAAACCTTAAGTATACACACATATATATGTATATTTAACACCATCTGCTTCCTGAGCAGTTACAGGGTTACAAATCACGCGTACTTCCTGCTCCTTCTGCTACTGTATTGCCAAGCACAAAGAAAAGAGCATTTTTCTTTCACGGTGGCAAAACCAAAGATGAATCACTGAGAATATTTCATCAGTAGGGACCAAGAGCTGTCAGGAAAAGCATACGGTGCCTTCTTCAGAATACAAAATGCTTCGAAAAGCTGCAAGTAGGTACATCCAGTAGGCAATAAGCCAGTACTGCTGAAACAACAACTGGTAGTACTCTGGGATTACCTCTGCTTTCGTTTGGTGGCACTTGACACTTGGACATAGAATTACCGACTGTACAGGTGAACGTACCGCTAAATGCTTGCAGAGGACTCTGCTCCACGCAAAGCGGGAAGTACAGATCTTGTAGGCCACAAAACACACACAGATTTTTCTCACGTGCTTTTGTGAAAATGGGAAGCTGGACAAACTCGATTAAAAGCAGCTCAGCAAGGTCAAGCACAAGTGCGTGTGGCTAGATCAGTGGGTGACTTGCCAGAGGCCTGGCTAGCAAGGAGAAGCTTTGAAATACAGCGAACAGCTCAGTGTTTGCTACAGGTTATAGCAACAGACAACTATAAATAAATAAACAATACCAAAGGTTTTCAGAAAGTTAGGGTTTGCGGGAACCATCCCTTCATTCACTTCCCCTCAACAGAAACCACTTCAGGCTCTCCCCTTTCTCCAGAGCTTTCACTCAGAGGCTCTTCCACTGCAACCAACCCACTGGAGAGCAGCAGAGGAAGGTGTCCCATCGAGGCAGGAGAAATAAAAGCAGCCTTTAGCATGTATATGCAGACACAGCTTGATAAATGCTTGTTTGATACACGACTGAGACGCTGCTACAGGACAAAAGGAACATTCCTAACAAGGTTACCTTGAAAAATCTTATAGCCAGTAGGATGGCCCCAAGGGATGGGATCTGTACTGGCAACACCCACACAGGTAGGGCTGAGTAATAGCAGAGTGCAGAAATGAAGCTGGATTTCAACATTCAGATTAAAAAAAAAAAACCAAACAAAAACCTCACTACATTATTGTTTATATCTTTATTGTTATAAGCCATGCAGCCATATAGCATTACTAATTTTCAGATAGTTATCTAAAGTGCATGTATGTTACTCAAATACTTTGATACTGGTTCCCTGCTTTTTCCCTCTCTTTTTCTGTAGGTAAGGCAATGATTTATACTTACAAGATTCAGACTGCTTGCCCTACTAAACATGTGTATTTGAAAATTGGTTTCTGGGTTGCTGATACCATTGATTTTTCTGTTTATCTCAATTTTTACCTCCACCTCAGCTCTTTAAAGATCAGTTCTTTTGGTTTGCTTCTGTTTGTTTTAAAATGTACAAACAAGATCTTAATGCTGGTGGACCTGGCAGCAGCATTAAAGATATAAATAAACAAAGGCCAAAGCAATATATTTTCCTAAGCTCACTGCTTTCCTTGATGACTTTCACTCCTGCATCTTTCCTAGCTGGCTTCCAGACAGCTTCTACTTCTCAGCAGAGAAGCTCCATCACATGAAGCTTGCCTGCCCTCATTTATGGGGCTAGTTTTCTTTATTTCAAATGTCACAACACACCCACAAGCTGCCAAGAGAAGGTCCCTGACCGACGTCTTCTCATTCTGCACAGAAAAAGCATGTGCGTGGTTAAAACCCCAGGGTTTTCTGCTTGTTTCGACTGTCTTTTGATCATCCCCTACAGCGCTACAAGTCTGTTTAGGTAAGTTAATGAGACATTAAAGCACCTCTGCTGCGAGAAACGGTTTAATAAACCCTTGTTTGACACCCGCGCTTCCCCCTCATAGGCACATCACCGACGGGCTGCTCCAGCTCCCCTCCGTTTCACAAGAACCTTCTTTAGCACGAAGTGACCCAACACCACTCCCCACCCTGGAAAACGTCAGCTCGAATAAGAGGGGTACCGAAAGAGAGTTTTCCAAACCCGCCCTCACCCCCCTGCAGAGCTGCCCTCGAACTGGCCGAGTAAACCCCGCCGCCGGCCAGCCCCGAGCCCCGGCGAGAGGCTCCCCCGGGGACCCCTGCTCCCCGTCCCCACCATGGCCGCGGGTCGCAGCTCCCCCTTCCCGCAGACGGGAGCGGACACGGAGCGGGGAGCCTCCCGGGCACGGCCGCTTACACNTGCCGTGCCGCGCCGCCCCGCCGGGAGCGAGGGGGCCGGGCCAGCCGGTGCAGCCCCTCAGCTTCACCCTTGTTTTGAAGCCGCCGGGGAAACCCGGGTGTACGCGGAGGTTTCCCGTGGCTTCTCGCCCACACGTGAAGGCGGCGTGGGTTGGAGAGAGCGGGGGGAAGCATGGGGGTGTTCGTACGCGGGCTGGCGTGGAAAGCGGGGTCGGAGAACCGGTAGTTTTGCGCGATGACAGGTCGTGGGGCTCGGCCCGGCCGCCGCCGACGCTGCGGTTCCTTTTTCCCTTCCCGCACTCAGAACTCCGTTTCAGAAGGAGCAGGAAGGGCTTGCACAGAGTTTTGGATCCTTCGTTCTTCGTTGTTTTAATTTTAAGTCGTTTGCCCTGAGAAAGATCAGACTGGGGAAGAGACATCCCCTCCTTTTTTTTTTTTTTGTCTTTTTCCCTTAAATCTTTAAAAGAAAGCGAGATGCATGCATGTGCTCTTAGTAATGCTGTTTTATTCTTTTATGATTACTGCACTATGAGTTGTTACTGTGTGTGTTAAACTCCTCAGTTTACTGTGCCTAAAATATTTTCTTTAGCAGAATTCTTTAGGTTAAGATACGTATAATGCTTTTCATCTGAGCATGTCCTACGGCGCTTCTCTAGACAATAAACTTAGTCCACATCAGCACTGTAACTAGTGTTAAATCCAGCAGTAGAAAGTGAATAGCCTGTTGTTCTCCTCGTCGATGTTTAAAGCTGGAGAAGATGTAGTTGTCTATGCAGAAAATGTTCTGTGTAAGTAGAACTTGAGGAACATCTGGTTCGAGCGCGTGAAACACGAGCCGATCTCCTCAGGTTTCTAATAACTGGAATTGCATTTACTAGTTTACAGGAGTGACATAGCAGGCATCTGATCTGTATCATTTTTCCCTGAGAAGGAGAAACTGCTGGTTCTAGAGCTATAAAAAAACCCCACATAAAATCACTAACGGTTCTTTTGCACCTACAAACGTAGAGGTTTGAGGCGGCGCTTAAGTTGTGGCAACTTACCTACATTGACAGAAAAAAAAAAAAAAAAAAGAATGTTTTCGAATTAAATCAATGAGGTAGAGAAAGGAAATTTTATACAGTTGTTCACCAGAAGAACATGTCTTTTCCCTAATCAGATATTTAAACAATTTTGTAATTTTCTGTAAAAATTGAATGTCAGTGTAAAATTAATTAATCAAGTACGTTTTTGTGCCTTATGCAAAGCGATAGACATTTTCTTCTGTCAAAATACAGACCTTTAACGTTCATTCCTGTTGAACCATTCAAAGTTTCACATGGTTTAATTTTAAATTGTTATCTCTTATTATTATAGCTTGGTGAAAGTTGGCCTGGTCAGGACTCTACGTTACATTGTCCTGGTTTTCTCTTCCCTGTCTTTAATTCATATCCTGATATCTTTGTTTCGTTGCAGGAGACACCAACAAACAGAACACAAATTAACTTAAGCCTGCGCGAGGCTGGTGACACCTGAAAGAGGGTAGGCAAAATTGATAAGTAAAGATGTGTTCAGAACTAACTTAACAGCGATAATTAGGGCAGTAGTTGAGCACACTTAGGTGCGACACGAAAGAACATACTCTAGTCTGAGTGCCAGAGATGAGCTGACGCTTGTAAATAACTTTGAAAAAACAGCAGAATGTGTTTCAGTGTGGTCTAGAGCTCAGGACTTGAGCTTTTGTAGGTCACCTCATCCTTTGTTTACCAGTTATTGGAAAACAAAGAGATACTCATACTGAAAATGTAGCGTTATAAATTATTTCTTATTATAATCTGCAGGAACAATAATGTGACTGACTCATTGCCCTCTTTCCAACTGAATCCTAAGTTCTTTCTTCACAAATTCATTACAAAGTGAGGCTCTAGGGGTTTGTCATTTACAGTCCTTTCAAAAGTTTCTGCTGGAACTGTAATTGTTTTAGTAAAACTTACAGCAGTAAAGTGTTAGAACCTGTATTTTAAAACTTTGGTCTTTTTTTTTTTTTTTTCAAGTTTCTTTCTTACAACTCCTGGGGATTGGGAAGAATAATGAACCTGTATTTCCTTCTTTTTGTTTCCAGGGATAGTGGAGAAGCTGTGGCTCTGTGCTTTCTATCTGACCCGTTGGGAGTACATTTTGGAGGATGTTTGCTACTTAGCAGGGAACTGAAATTCAGGTATGATACATTTAAAGAAAAAAAAAAAGAGCAAGTTGATTTTGATTATTATGTCATTTTATCCAATTTAATCTTGTCCTTATGTTACTGTTGCTGAAAACAGTTTCCACAGTAATATGTATTTGGTGTTTGCTAATGAATTATAGATTACAAAAATAATATTCTTATGGTTGTTAAATTGTGCATTGAGTCATGCTGTATCGTAAAAGTAATGCTTCACTGAAAAAAAACCCAAACCAACAAACTTCAAACTTTTTATGAATGGATTCAAATTCAATGATGCTCATGTTTTGAAAATGTTTTTCCTTCTAGGCACAAGAGGTTGTAAACATAAAGAGTGAATATGGGTGAAAAGAAGCCAGAACCTTTGGACTTTGTAAAAGATTTTCAGGAATATCTTACACAGCAGACTCACCATGTAAATATGATTTCTGGCTCAGTTAGTGGGGACAAGGAAGCAGAGACTCTTCAGGGAGGTAAGCTAATTCTGAGGCTATCAAATTTTATTTCTTTGAGAATGATTGCGCAGTTTATATTCCAGAGAATTACGCCGACCACTCCAGTTGTATGGAAGTTTGGAACTCACTAAAGATGTGTATGTACCTTTCTTTTAATCAGGGTGTGTTTTTATTGTTCTGTATATTTAAAGATGAAGGGCATGGCGAAGCAAAAGGCATTTGGCGTATTCTCACAGCACGGTGTCGCACTGGTTCTTGACTGACTTCTCTGTTGCATTATTCACAGCTGGGACAGAAGGTGATCAGAATGGTCTGGATCATCCTTCTGTTGAAGTTTCGCTGGATGAAAACTCAGGAATGTTAGTGGATGGGTTTGAAAGGACATTTGATGGAAAGTTGAAGTGTCGATACTGCAACTACGCCAGCAAAGGAACAGCGCGGCTCATAGAACATATCAGAATTCATACAGGTATGAAATGCTCTGCAGCCCTTTGCTGTGAGGCCTTGTGATATGAACTCAGTGTTATGATTTGCCTGTGAGGAATTGGCATCATCAAGCGGTGTGGTAGTTCCTAGAGTTACTCAACAATTACAATTAGTTTTGGATTCTTTTATAGACCGTTTCTTTAAAGGTGTGCTACGTACCTATTGAAATGACACAAATTCCCAGTTATATTTATTATTGCAGACTGTGGAATTTGAAGTAACTATATATGGGAGTAAAGTTTAGCATGAAAACATCAATGTAAATTGAAGTGCCCTGAATGTAACTTGTACTTTTTCCTTATTAATCAGAAAAGTGAGACATGTACGTGCAGCTACATGGAGATTTATAGGGGCTTTTCCTCCTGTGTGATTTAGCTGTGAAAATATGTCTGATTTATACGACATTCTAGATGTGGAAGTACTAACCACAGCAACAAGAATAAAGTTTTCTTATTGGTAGAATATTCAGATATGAGGACATATCAAATAAATGATTAATAACAGTAATGGAAAGAAAAAGTACTGTGGTTTAAGAGCATTTGCCACTGTTGGGTTTATAAAGCTGAGAAGCAAAACTCTCAGTAAAGGTTAGAATATCCTAAACTGTTTGTGATGTCAGCTCCAACTTCTTGGCAAATGAGAGAAAACAAACGAAAGGTCCTTGTGAAGTCTGACTTTGGTGCCTGGCAAGTATTTTACGGCAATACAGGAGACTTCATGGCTGTTAGCTAGAGTAATAAAAGGGAGAAAAAAAAAGTATTCTGCAAAGAATGGAAGTTTTTACAGGTTTCCAGTCTGTTATGGACTGTCCCAAAACTTTTAAGTGTTACCATTTCAGTGGTCTTGGGTAGGTGGCATTCTGGGACTCACTTTGGAGGACACAGGTTGTTGTAACTTGAATGTAATTGTTGCTCTCTTTAGCAACTGGTACTGTTAGTCAGCTTTTCAGCTTGCTGTGAACCATCCCTCCTACAGCCACTCCCAGGGTATACTGTGAGGAAGTCAGTGCTTCCTGCACTGGCCCTTCAGCATTGGCTTGTTTGGATGGGCTGGAAAATGGCAACCAACTAGAAATCAAGGAGTTCTGAGGTTCAGCCTCTGAAGATCTCATAAATTCTTCTCCTGTGCTACTCTGAGCTACCTCTATGTGTAGCTGTTGCTGTTCTCAGGTTCCTGGTGGAAGTTTTGTGTAGTTCCAGTTGTGGAGAAGCTACTGTGGGTTGTGCATCTGCATTTGACCCAGAGTTGCTAATGCTCTGGCTTGCTGCAGATCTGCAAAGCAGCAGTGAGTTCTGGAGCAGTTTTTTGTGTCTAATTTTTCATAAAGCAGTTACAGCTTCACCTACTCTTTGCCTCATGGTATGTGAACAACGAGAGGTGTTTTTCTTTCAACAGCTTTGCTCCATGCGGTGCTGTTTCTGAGCTTGCGAAATGAGGGTGGGAGAAACTGTACTGCAGACTTAGGCAGTTCTTTTTAAAATGGTACTTAAAAGATGCAGAACTAACATCAGCTGTGAAATTTCATGTCTTTTCAGTAGCGTGTAGCTATTGCCATCTGAAAACTTGCATCCCCAAGCCCACAGCTGCTCCTGGCCAGTTGTCACCATGAGCAGATGGACTGCTAGAGCTGTGACGGGAGACATAAATCGCTACTAGAAGATGTTGGTATTGTGTGTTTGCTGATTCCTGAGACCTTTTTCATGCCTTTGGCATGTGTGGGGTTTCTCAAACAGAATGACTGAAGTAGTGTGTTGTTTCTTGATATCAGGTGTCATAAATTTTGGCCGTACTAGAGGGCAAAAAATCAGATCTTCTTTATCAAAATATGAGTATTGGTATAATGTCAGCTTTCCTTCTCTTACGCTCAGAAGCAACCTACCTTTTTTATACTCTCAGATCTTGGGTTAACAGTTCTTTCGTGCTTGCAGAATGCTTTCTTATCCTGCTGCTGCTTCAGGGAGTAGAGGTCTCTAAGTAGCTAGAGGTAGCAGAACAATTCCTGCTGCGAATTATGACCGTTTTTGGCACGATTGCAGCATAATATATACAAAGGCAAGAAAGATTCCAACCAAGAGTTGAGATGCTGAGAAACATCCTCAAAAGGCTCTGACCCAATGGTGTCTGTTCAGGAACAAACACTCTGTGAGCTGTGCAAATCCCAATTTCAGGGAAAGCATATTTGTTTTTTTTTTCCTTGACTAGTATTTTGTGTTGTTTCTCGTGGTCGTAAATAATACTGTTACCATTGTACCAGAAGAGCAGAGTTTTACAGGTAAGGTGATGATTGTCTTGATGCTGCTGTAGGTATTGCCGTTATCAGAGGGTAGATGCACGATTCATTTGCTCAAAGGAACTTTAAAAAGCAGCCAGATTGAAGGCACACGTCACTCTACTGCAAAATCACACAGTCTGAATTAGCTCTATTTCAGAACTGTCGCTGTTACTGAGAGAGGGATACAGGGAGGGTGTCAGCTTGGTGTCTGTCAAAGAGCTGCAGCAGTTTGGACACAGTTTCACACAGCGAATGTGTTATAGCCAGCTTCCTGGTTCAGACCTGTCTGATGCCTAAGGAAATACCAGTAGCTGTACGATGATAACAGTTTGTTTCCCTAAACCAATCTCTTCAGTTTTATAATATAGACAAGAATGTCAGGCTGCCAGAGGCCTTTTCATTTCTCTGTGTAGTTCCCCCTCTACCTTCTTTTACAATACATTTCATATTCTTAATTTTAATGCAGCACTGCATGCTGTCCTGATGGCAACACCATTTGGCCATTAGCTTAATAGCTCTTCAGAAAGCCCTGCTTTATTTCTCTGTACAGAGATGTGGGACTCCAGAACAAGGAAGGACTTTTTTGGTTTGGTTTTCTTGTGGTTTTTGGTTTTTTTTTTTTTTTGGGTTTTTTTTTTCACTTAAGGGCAAGGAAATCTGAGACCTGAGTGTAGTTTTACTCAGAAGCATAGTGGGGAAGCGTGGCAAAGCACCAAGAGATGGATTGCATGGGCTGTGAAAACTCAGAGTGACTGACTCAGCATTAAAACAGAGAAGCAATAGCTGACTGGTAGCCTTGGAGCAATGTAAGTCAACAGACAATGCATCCTGGATAACGTGCAAGCGCAGCAAGGAACCTGCCAAAGGAATTACGGCCCAGGCGCGATCCCGCAGCCATTGCTGAGTGCAACTCCCTGCAGAATTAACTCCACGCCGAGTCTGACAGCCGTATAATTAGTAACTCACCAGCTGCGTTGTACTAAGGACGTGCGACACGGTGTTGCAAATCCTCATCAATTTGTAACCAGTTTGGAATGAAATAAGCCCGTTCAGATCGACAAATTATTCGTGAATATTTGTACCAGATCTCCATATATATATATTTATATAAGCTTGTGGAGTAATCATGATTTCAGTTGGCGTGGATAAGCTGCTTAGAGGTGGCACAAAAATTGATTTCCTCTTGAAGAGCCAATGATGTAGGAAAAAACCACCCTAATCTGGACTGCCCAGGGAAGCGGTGGAGTCGCCATCCCTGGAGGTAGTTAAGGAAAGATTGGCCGTGGCACTTAGTGACGTGACCTAGTTGATGTTGTGCTGTTAGGTCATAGGCTGGACTTGATGATCTCAGAGGGCTATTCCAGCCTCAAGAATTCTGTGATTCTGTGATCTTCTATTCAGTATCCCAGGTTGTGATTCCAGTCTGTGGAATGCTCAGCTTGAAGGGCTTTGGCTTTCTCTAGCAGTCACGTGCCATCTTACGGGGCCTGGACGGTGTTTGCGGTGTAATAGCGGCCTTCACTGCATGCAGGTTCTGGCTTTTAGAGTTGTTCTAGATGGATTTTGAAAACACAACACAAGTGAGTTGGCCTGTATTTAAATTAGTAGAAAATGCTTCAAAAAACCATGAAGGTTAAAGAGAAGGATCCCGCTCCTGTTTTTTGGAGTTTGTTGTGCTGTGTGGCAAGAGGATCAGTTGCACAACAGTGATTTAGAAATTGCCCTGGCATTTTAGATGGGAAGATAAGACGATGTGTCATTTCCCCACTTGAATGTGCATCACATCCTTTAGGCATTTCTAACATTGCAGACCTGGATCTAAAACTCCTAACAGACCAGTCTATGCAAGGAAAATCAAAAGTCTTAAAGTATTACGTTACAAATGTGTTGGCCTGTAATTACATTTGAAAGTTTTCTAAATACTTTTACAAGTGGTAATGTGAATCTCTTTAAATATCATTTAATAGAAAGGCAAAGTTCTGCTTCTCAGAAAGGAGAATACCTGGTGCTATCCTGTCTGAGAGAGCACATGGCTGTCCAGGGATCAGCCGGCTTTTATTTTCTTAAATAACTTATTAGCCACAGGATCCTTTTTCAAAATTCCGTTCTTGAGCGAGGATCAATCTCTTGTAGTTACTCCCAAGTAACAACCACTAGGACAAGAGGAAACGACCTCAAGTTGCACCAGGGGAGGTTTAGGTTGGACATTAGGAAAAAATTCTTCCTGAAACGGCTGTCCAGGCCTGGCCCAGGCTGCCCAGGGAAGTGGTGGAGTCCCCATCCCTGGAGGGGTTTCAAAGCCATGTAGATGTGGTGCTGAGGGACACGATTTAGTGGTGACCTGGCAGTGCTGGGTTAACGGTTGGATTTGATGATCTTCAAGGTCTCTTCCAACAGAAACAATTCTACGATTCCGTGTGTGCATGGGTTACCTAAATAACAGTTCCAGGATATTTAAAAGAAGGAATATTTGGAAAATATCAGAACAATAGCCTCCGTCAATGTTTAAACATAATTGTTATTATTAAGCCATTTTGGTGGTTCAGACATTCCTGTAGCTAGCTGCTTATGTGCTTTGTAGGTGAGGTTGAGTTTGGATCCAATTAAGAACATCACACAAACATGATTGCACTCAGTCCTTGGCATCGGTGCTGCGATTCACAGTCAGGTTATTAGTTATGCTAATTCTGGTCTTTTTCTTTTTTTTTTCTTATGCTTATTATTACTTGGGTGAGGCAGAGATGTCTAAATATATTCCAGTCTTTCACCAATTACCCAGCTAAACTCAAGACAAGCAGTGAGAAGCTGAACAGTTTGATTAACAGCTCCCGGTGAGCTACCTTCTGTTCCGTGAAAAGCCTTCTTCAGTGCAATAGTGTAATCTATTCGAATTTTCCAGGTGAGAAGCCGCACAGATGCCATTTGTGTCCCTTCGCATCAGCCTACGAGCGTCACCTGGAAGCTCACATGCGGTCGCACACCGGCGAAAAACCCTACAAGTGTGAATTGTGTTCCTTCCGCTGCAGCGACAGAAGCAACTTATCTCACCACCGCAGACGCAAACACAAAATGGTGCCTATCAAGGGTACGAGGTCTTCCCTGAGCAGCAAGAAAATGTGGGGGGTTTTGCAGAAGAAGACCAGCAATTTGGGGTACAGCAGAAGAGCATTAATTAATTTGAGTCCACCTTCCATGGTGGTTCAGAAACCAGACTACCTTAACGATTTCACTCACGAAATCCCAAATATCCAGACCGAAGCGTACGAGAGCATGACAAAACCGACCCAGAGCGGTGGGTTGCCAAGAGATCCACAAGACCTTATGGTAGATAATCCTTTAAACCAGCTCTCTACCTTAGCTGGACAATTGTCCAGCTTGCCACCTGAAAACCAAAATCCTGCCTCTCCTGACGTTGTTTCCTGTCAAGACGAAAAGCCTTTCATGATACAGCAGCCTGCCGCGCCTGCCGGAGTTTCTGCCGTGTCAGCAAATATTCCTCAAAGCTCTTCTCCAACCAGCCCGGATCCTCGGCCTACACACAATCAGAGGAACTATAGCCCCGTGGCAGGTCCCAGCAGCGATCGCAGTGCCCACACCAGTACTCCCAGCATAAGTAACAGTCAACCAAGCACTCCAGCTCCAACCCTTCCGGTTCAGGACCCTCAGCTCCTGCATCACTGCCAACACTGTGACATGTACTTTGCGGACAATATCCTTTATACCATTCACATGGGATGTCATGGATTTGAAAATCCTTTCCAGTGCAACATATGTGGGTGTAAGTGTAAAAATAAGTATGACTTTGCCTGCCATTTTGCAAGAGGCCAACATAGTCAACATTGACTGAAAACGTGCTTTCGTTTAGTTTTTTAACATATTACAGTATATTTTTCATACTTGCTGAAGGAAAGCTTGCACATTCCCATAAGGAATCTTCACGTTAATCAATTCGACGTAGGAGGCAAATTTGTTTCTATGCTGTTGTAAAACTTGCCAGGGAAATTTTGTATAAGATGTGGTTATTATTTTATATGTAGCCTTTCCAAAAAAAAAAAAAAATATCTGAGGGAGTGCTATAGGAATTGGAATGCATTTACAATGCTTTGGTTGCTAAATTTAAGTTGCTTGCACTTAATCCCAATAAACATTCTACAAATATAGAAGCAGAGCGTGTGTCCTGAAACATAGGCTGCAATTATCAGACTATTTAGTAGACAAGGCAAAATATATTAACCAGAAAATACAAAAGGTTAATGATGTGACACATAAGGTTACTTGGGAGACAGCCTTAAAAATTTAGCTACTCCAAACTGGAAAAAGAAATAAAAGCAACTTTCACATACAAATCCAATTTGATGTAAAACTTGCTGTAATCTGATGGAGGTTAATAATAAGTTTTTTTTCTTAGTATAGTCTAAACTCTTCATGCTAGGACTCAAACACTAATTTAATGATTATTTTCTAAAACTCGTGACAAAACTAGAAAAGAACAGGTTATTGTGAATGAAGCTCTGGTAGGAAAAGAGTTAAAAGCTTGTCATTCACTAATTATACAACAGAAAAATTCAACGTGACACCTTATTTTTAACTACACTTACCAACATTTTACGCGTCTTTCTTTTTAAAAGGAGGTAATTTTTGAACGGTCATAATAAAGAGCTTGTAGAACTAATATATATTCAGTGAGATTTTTTAACTGCCTTAAACTAATTTGTACAGATATTTAAAATTTGCACAATTAGACTTCTATTTTTCTGATAGAAGTTCTGATAGAAACAGACAAGAGGTTTACAAATTAAAAAAAAAACAACATTTGTTCAGTTTTCTCTCGGGCCAAGCTACAGCCGATGGGTTGCCTGTATGTTTGGAAGCTGTATAATCTAGGGTATTGTAAACTTCAGCTAACTTGGAAGTCACTTTGTCCCGTTCCCTCTCCCAAATTTATTACCCTTTTGATGTGCTAGAAATACGGGGAAGGGCTTCTGGGTTTTCCGAACTGTCCACGTATGGGGCAGAGGAATCCCAGCTGACTACATGTGAAGTCATTGTGATTGCTAACTGTAGGTGGCAAATGGTAACAGAAGATGTACATGAAGTCCGTTGCATGTGTTTGTTGTTTTTGTTTTTTTTTTTTTTATGCTGTACATCTTACTTCCAAAGCACCTAGATTAACAGACAGGCACTTTAATATAAACCTAAATAAAACACCCTAACAAAATTAATAAAAGCTCTTAACGTGCTACGTAGGAATTTGTAATGTTTAAAAAAAATAAAAAAATAAAAAGGAAGAATTGTTACTTTTCCCGTGTTTAGACATGCACTTTTACCTTGGTTTGTCTTACTTGAGACAAATTAAAGCTTCCCTTATGTATTCCCTTTTTACTATCAGCGAAATACGGCAGCAAATATGTTTTGTTAAAAGCAGGAAGATTTTATTAATGCTCTGCAAGTCAGAGGTCGGAAACTGAATAGCAAATGTTTGGCTTGTACAAATTTCTATTGTTATGGGAGCTAAAGCTTCCTAAAGCCGGTGGAAAAACTCTACAATGACTTCAGTGTAAGATCAACACAGGAGAAACCGCCCTTCTGAGAATTTTAGCTTTAGAAGCACCTTTGACTGTAATGAATTAGAAATTTGGAAACTAAATATGTTTCTCTCTGCCTAACTTACCTCCTGCTGAATTTTCCGTGCTTAAGTAACTAGTTGAAGAAACTGGATTCTTGGCTTCACGTAGTCTTGTAGGAACGAAGTCAGAAATAGGCCACTGAAGTATTTCCAGTGTCTTGACGATGAACGATAACACGCTATCGCTCCTAAAAATGCTTTTTGGTTTCAGGCCTTGTTCAAAATCCATCTCAGTGGATTTGTAAACCAGAATGTAATTTCCATTTTTCATAATGACACTCTTTATAATTCCAAAATATGTCTTTGTTGCTTTATACTTGTAAAATTTATTTTATAAGCAGAACTGCAACTCTATGTGCATAAACATGCATAGGCCTTTATTTTAAAGGACTAAAAGTTGATTGAACTGGAATCCAGTTGAAAGTTACTGCTCCTGTACAGGTTTTGCAACGTGACTCTTCTAGTCAAAGATGAATGTAGAAAGCGTAGCTCTCTTTTGATCCCATTTTGACACATTCTGAAACCTACAGTTGGCTAAAATACAATGTTAGAACAACAGATGTCACTGTTGAAGACCGTTACAATCAGTAATTCAGAGGTCACTTTCCTTGCCTTTCGATAGATGACGCAAACTTCTATTCTGAGGCTGTAGCAACTCCACAGAAACTTCTGGAAGGGTGGCGCTCTGAGGAGCACCTCCCAGTGCTGAATGAGGCCCATCACATCAGCCAAGCTCTCTTTGGTCTGCAGCTCCAGCCTTTCTCCTTCCTGGTATCGGCAGGGAGATGAACTCCAGCGTGCACAAATGTTTGTGATTTCACCCTTCGATTCCGCTTGCGTCGTTTCCGATCCATTAAGACTTCCATTGGCAGTGCCTGCGAACGTTGTAGACTTCCCTTTTTGTGTTGGCTAATGATCTGGGGATTCAGAAGAATGATTTCTGAACCCCGGCGCCCCTGAATGAAATTTTAGGTGGGAGAATAGTCAGGTCACTAGTAGAGGTAGCTGGTAGCAAGAGGAAGCCCACATGGGCTTGTTGAAAAGGGGCCCTCATTTAGGAGGGGATCCTTTGCTGCTGGGGAATGAATGTTCTTAGTGATAGAACTCAGTAGGAAAAAAGCATCTAACCCCAAACTTTGCAAATTGTTTAGAAATATTTTAATACTGCTGACCTAATCCCACTGTTGCAGCTTCAGAGTACTCCAGGAAAAGAAAATGAACTCGAACACCTATGAACTGTTGAACAATGATAAAAATATTTTTCCTTCTTTCCTTGAGCCAGCTCCTGTTTGCTGGGCAGGGGGAGTTCTTAGGCAGCAGCAGGTTTTGGTGTTCACCCCATGGTTCCACAGCCAGCTGTGTGGGATGAATCCCTGCTGACTGACCAGTCCTTCCTAGAGGGTCACGCTCTGGACTGGGATCCTTAATTTATCAACACAAAACTGTGTTCACTTGTGCCAAATGGTATCCAACTCTTACCTATTTCCTTCTGTCTACTGAGTAGGTTTGGAAGGTGTATTTTCATATTCGTTTTTCATAATTTTGTATGTAGTATTTACTCTAATTTAAAGACCAGAATTAGTACTGGACGATTGTTTTTGAGTCCGATCCTGATGATTCGCTTGCCCAAGGAGGCCTTACTCAGAGTCCAGGAGGGACACTTGTCAGGAATTGTGGGATCGAGCCCTCAGTAGGACTTTTCCTATTGAGTGCTCCATGTGCTAATCTGCACTAACCCGATTTTTAAAAGGAAAACCCAAATCCTTATATTTTCAGGTGGTGATTAGCATTTTAACTGGTATTAACAGGGAAGCTGGGGAATGAGCTGAACTTTTTCCGCAGCTTCACTCTGTTAACTTCCGTAGTTGAAAACATTAATTTGCTGGGGTTTTTTGTTTTTATTGTAATAGATTATTTTATAGGTTTGACAATTTTAACATGCACTATTTATAGTACTCTTAATACAGACTTATTGAGATGGAATATTCCAAGGACAATGCAACTATAAGACCTAAGATCGTAGTAGATTATCTTGGTTAATACTTAAACCAACTGTGAAGCAGCTAATAGGGAAAAAGAGTTGTTTTTTTCACAGCTACATGTTTAGATGAGGAAGATTTTGACATAAAATGTTGATTGGCATTTTAACGTAAAAATCAGCGCTGGAAAACACATTCCAATGGTGTTTCCTAGCAAAATAATCTGTTGCTATTTGTTTTGTTCTGGAATGTTTAGAGGAGGGGGTTGCTTGTTTGGGTTTTTTTGTTTCTTTTTGACGAAGGGAATGTAATTTAGAAGTCTTCACTGGCAAGTTTTCTATTACATTTTAAGCTTCTTTGAAAATCTACAGCAAATGGATGTTCTGCTGCAGGAGATCTGTTCCCTGCTGAAGCATTTTTCATTGAGCAAGCTCTGTGTGTGCGCTTCTAAGTACCTGCTTTGTTAATAATATGTATTTCAGTGTAAAGAGCATATTTTGTATGCGAAATTGAAAGCTGTTAGAGTTGTAAAATAAATTTTATTGTGTAGTGACTGTTTTCAGATGACAAGGTTAATTCTGAAATAACTTGGCTATATCTAGTGTAGTTCATGTCGTGAAGCTTCGCTTTTGTAAGATACAAATAAAATAACCCTTTCTAATGAAGTCTCATGTTAATTGCCTGTGCTTCAACAAGTGGAACTGGTGAACTGCTCATGGCTAGCTGGGGTCTAGATATGGTAAGAAAGGTAGACTTGTCTTTTGGGTAAGCAAGGAATTGATGTTTCAGTCTGCTTCATTTGAAAAGGCTTCATTTTCATGCTGAACCAGGACACGCTTTTACTCCTTTCCACTGTTAATCTTGCACATTTGGTCATCTTCCAATTTTTTTTTTTGTTTCCTCATACTCCTGGTTCCTTCTTATCGAATGCTTCTGTGTCTGAAATCAGTTTTTATCACGGTGAAGTGGTTGTCACTGCGTGTGGAGCTTCTGTGTATGTTGTGAAAGTGGCACCAAGTTTTAAGTTCCTTTGGACACTGGAGTTAATCCTACATGCAACTTGCAAGTTCCTGTTTTTTTGTAGCTCCTGTCAAGGAAACAAGCAGAGAAGCCAAGAGCCACCCATCTCACTTCATGTTTTTATACCTTCCCAGGCAGGTGTTCTCTGGAAATGCTCAGCCAGAGCAGAGCAGGTTACCACCCAAGGTGCTCTTCAAAACCTCAGCCAGAGGAGGAGGCTCTGAGAAAGCTGGTCCAGCTTGAAGTTGGTCCCACTGTAAGGAGCAAATAGGACTAGATGACTTCTAAGTGTTCCTCCCAGGCTAACTTTTCCTGTGATTCTGTGAAATCTAAATAAAATCTAAAGATAGTTTGTTGTTGGCTTGATCTTCGAAGTCAAACACAGTATGCTGACTGCATCTTTCTTCCATAATACAGGGAGAGGAGTTAGAGAAGGCGTGAGCCTCCAGAGAAGGAAGCTGTAGCTCACATTTTTTTCAGCTGTACTGCTGAAAGAGCACTGCATTTTAAACACTTCCGACTTAAAAACCACCATCATTCTCTATGTCATTATTTAAAAATGTATTTATTAACTACATTCTTTGCTTCATATTGGAATGAAGAAGCTACACTTATAGCAGGGTTGGAATATTGATTTTGTGAGCAAATTTGGTTTTTCAAATTACTGCCTTGCCGCAAGTCTTCCAGAAATTCTGCTTTGAGTTTGTTGAGTTCTTCTGCCAGGCTCTTCATCTCACTTGGGAGTACATTTTTATCTGGAACAAAATTAAAGCCAAACTTTTCACTTCATGCTTAAAGACAAAATTTACAGACTCTGACTCACATGCCACTAATAACTTTGACCAAAATTCTGAAAGCAGGGTTGGGACTCCTCGACGATTCACCCCAAGGGAACCTCAGAAGCGCAGCCCTACGTTGCCAGCCAGCACCTAGAACGCGCTGCACGTACCTTTTGCGTCCTTCATGGCCTGGGAGATGACGCGCCGGCAGGTCTGGTCAGCCTGATGGACGGCACTAGCCGCGCAGATTGCTCGATCTGCTTCCTATCCAAGGGGCACCCAAGGGAAAGAAGGATATGTGCAAACACAGGAAAGTTGGGTTAGATTGTCATCAGGTTTTGAAGTGCTCTTTGAAAACAAGTAACGCAGCAGCAACGCAGTGAGTGGTGCAGCGCTCGCCCGCTCCAGGGAACTGGGAGGCGGGGGTGTGTTCTGAAGGGACTGCCAGAGGCTGGTGTGTGAATGTCATTTTCCACAGTGTGATGGGAAAATCTTCCAAAATCTTTTTACTACTCTAGAACATACAACAGTATTCTTAAAGGTAGCTCACTGGTGTAACTGAATAGGGTGACAGAAGTACCCATTTCAAGTAGGATTAACTCTTCTGCCTGTGCTTTTGTACTCGAGAAATGCAACAGCCTTTTCTCAGTTTTTGGAATATTCTCCATTCGGGAATAACTAATTCACTCATTCACCATCACCTGAAAGAGCCATGGCCGGGAGGACAAGCAGTGCTACCTTTTGCTCAGTGTTCTCCTCATTTTGCTTCACTGGATTTTCCAAAGCAGCGGCCAGCAAACTAATTATCTGCTCGCTAAGAGAACAAACAAAAGAGTAAACCACATTAATCAAATGGTTTCAGTGAAGATTTTTCTTTCATTTTGTAACGACACCCCAGAAAAAAAGGAAAAAAAGCAAGTTTTCAGTTAAATTTATGAGGCAATCAATGAAATAATCTTTAGACAGCAAGTTAGATGAAAACCAATTACAACTCAAACCACAGCCAATTCTTTCCAATCTTGATGGTTCAGGCAATTTACATAAATTTGCTGCAGTGGTGTAGAAATGCAGCTAGTTTGAGGTTATCACTGCAACAACTGGCACCTCTTGCGTGTGTGATTAACCGGCTTCCAAAAATAACCATAGGGAATATTTTTAACATACCGTTTAGTTACGGTAAAAAGCTTCTGCCCACCCATTTAAGAAAAGAGTACTTAGTGAAATCCTCACATCAATCCAGCAGCGTACTTCTCCTCTGAAGTGCCATCAAAACTATTCAGAATAAGGCTGTTCTGTTCCCACGCATTTTTCTTGAGGTCAGGCATCTCTATTTTTCTTGCCATTAAACATATTATCTGGTCAGGTAATGGGTGACTTCTGAGACGATTTCGCTGCAAGCAGCATTCCAGTGGACACTCTAAAAATAACTGGCAGAAGCTCAAGGAATCTAAAAGAACATAAAACAATTTTACCATTAAACAATCAGAGTCAAATTTTTTGAGAGCAACATGCATGAGAAAGGCTGCATGTGGATGAGGAACTTCTGCACTAGTTCTGAGGCTCTAGTTCAGATCTACACCAGGATCTGAAAGGAATACAAACCTAAAAGGAATACAATTTTACCTTCAGTGCTGCTCAAGGAGTAGTATCTGAGATCAACATACATAAGAAAGGCTTTAAGTGACCTAGTAATTTCTAATAACATAGTAATGAAGTTCTGTTGCTGCTTACTCTACTGCAGGAATCTAGCAATTAAGAATAACAAACGTTCCAAACAAGAGCACTTAAAGAAAGGCAGCTGAAGTGCACTGAACTCCCTACAACGCTGAAAATGTTCTTATGCATAGAAATAAAGAGAAATTACATTTGCGAGCTAGCTGGTACACCTCGTATCTCATGCTCTGATAATAAAAATTGTCATCCAAGATAAAGTAGAGCGGCCCAGCCGTGGCCGCCTGTGTCCGGTAACCGGCTCCGGTGTGGCTTCCCGCTGAGGAGAGCAGCCCTTGCTGCCGGCAGCAGTCCACGAACCGTTCCCAAGCCGGTTGGGCGGCGGCGGCGGGGGCGGAGAGCGGGTCCCCGCTGACCAGCGCCCGCAGGAAGCTCTCCAGGCACTCCAGCAGCTCCCGTCGGCTCTGCTTCCAGCGGGGCAGCTGCGGAAGAAGGCAACGGAGGGGTGAGTGCACGCGCACCTAGACCGCCCAGCCCCAGCTCCCCAACCGCGGCTGTACTTCAAGCGGTCTCGTCCCTTCGCCCCTCGCCCTCCCTCCCTCCCTCCTCAGGGCCCGCCGCGGGNGCCCGCCCGCCTGAGGCCGCTGCTCCTTTGCGCATGCGCGAGGCCGGCACCGCCCAAGGCCCCCTGGCGGGCGGGGCGCGCAGGGGAGCGGAGCTTTCATGAGCCCTGAGGGGAGGGGGTCGGGCCGTGTGCGGGGAACAGCCGGTTTTAGTCAGATATATTTCGACAATAAACTCCATAATACATTTTAGTGAACCTAGAAGCGTCTGGCGGCTGTGCCCAGCGAGGGGGTTTGTTAGGATCATAAAATCGAGATACTACTAAACGTGCTGAGCCTGATCATTTATTTTAAATTACATTAATGTAATATTATCTTGTTAATAAGGTGCAAATGATAGGAGCATTTAATAATAACAATTTAAGATTCTGAGAAATGAAGGTGACACTTCTTTGGAAGACACTCCGTGTCAGTGCAGGTTTTTGCGTGCAGTGTATTTTGGGTTCTTTCATCCAGCTCTCCTCTGAAATGGACGCCTACAAGGTTAGAAATATTTTCTGAGTGAGGCAATTCCATGATTTACTCACTTACTTTGCTAGTTCATGTTCTCATTTTGCATATGAACACGGTCAGTGTGTGATTTACTCTCTCCAAGGTGCAGATTGATCGGTGTCCGCGGCTTTGTTCTTGCCCATGAGTTTTTCTCTGCATAGCAGCTTCTCTTTCCATTAGTTGTCATTTTGATGAGCTATGTCACGCCACACATTGTCTTTTAAACCGGTACCGCTTTCTGATAGTCCTACTTAGAATGAGGGAAGTCATCTGTTGCTTTTGTAGTGGAATAAGTTTTTAGCAAAAATCTCAAGCTGTAATAACCAGTAAATATTAAAACACTGTTAAGTTGTAGAATGTACTTCTTGAAACACCACGTTTTCTATAGCAACAAAGATGGGTTCTTTCTTTGGAACTCAGATACATTATCTACAGAGTTTATTTCCATTGGTAGTTTCCTATATCAGACTGGTTTGGGTGGGAAGGGACCTTTCAAGGTCATCTAGTTCCAAGCCCCCTGCAGGGAGCAGGGACATCTGCAACTCGAGCAGGTTGCTCGGTGCCCTGTCCAGCCTGGCCTTGAACACTTCCAGGGATGGGACATCACCAGCTACTCTGGGCAATCTCTTCCAGGGTCCTACCACCCTCACTGTGAAGAATTTCTTCCTTCTATCTGATGTAAATCTCCCCTCTTTCAGTTTAAAGCCACTGCCCCTCACTCTATTCCTGCATGCCCTTGCAAAATGTCCCTCCCCATCTTTCCTGTAGGTCCCCTAGGTACTGGAAGGTCACTGTAAGGTCTCCTAGAAGGTTATATAATATGAGGTTACTTTTATAAGCTACCTAAACTGGAAGGTACCGCAGCTAGAGGTGGGACCTGGATGTCAGCTTTGGTAGGGCTGCACCAAAGACCAGCTCAGAGTGATGCAGAGGAAGTGTCCACAAGCTGGTCACACTGGCAGGTGTCACAGGGGTCCCCAGCAGGACACTGCTGAGGGGACAGTCCAGCAGGTAGACAGGCTGCAGACTCCCCAGGAGGTCCATCGACATTCTCATTTTTCCAGTAGCGTCTGGCTAGAGGTGAATAAATGTCTGTAAATTATTCACTTCTCTCTGCCCTGCACGTACAGCTGCGCTTCAGGAGAGTCCTGTTCTCTGATGCTGTTACAGATTTAATCTAACAAGAGTTGAACTTCAGGCTTCTGATTTAACAAAACCAAGAGGTGAGGTAGAAGAGGCACGTTTAGGGCCAGCAGCAGTTAGCAAAATAACGAGATGTTACAAAATCTGTGTTCAGTGCCTTTTGGCACCAAGTCTTTTCCAGAGGTACATGGTTTGGCTGCACAAGGAATAGACTGGAGGGTTGCAATTGTTAATTTTTTTCAGGCTGGTCGCTTGTCAGAATTGGTTGAGGGTTCCCAAGGGACGTTTCAGACAGCTGGTTTAGGTGGGACCGCGGGTCGTTGAGGTCCTGAAGGAAACTGGGTTTGTATTGGCTGCCTGAAGCGTGGAAAACACATTGCGTGAAGTATTTCATGACTTGAGACAACTGGTGTTTCTAAACTGGTTCTTTACAGTAATTTTTAAACAGCTGCTAGAAATTAAACATAGATATTTAGGTAAATACTACAAACCTCACAGCAGGGAAATGCGATATGGTAAAAAAATCCGGACTTGGTGTGGCAGGCTGGAAAAGATATCGCGGAAAAATCAGGTTAATAGAAAACACAGATTTTGAATTGTAGTTAATGATCCAACATTAAGCTAATGGTGTTTTAGAACTAATCTTCATTTCCTGCGTCATTCTTCATATTCTCTTCCAACATTTTGTTTTGATAATTTTTATTTTGTTTTATCAGAACTAGATCCACGGCCTGGCTAAGCTGCTACTCTGGTATTTGACCACAGAATTCAGAATTCAATTGTTGGCTGCTCTGCTAAGTAGCAGCCTGCTCCATCCCATACTACTCACAACCTGTGTTGTTGCTCATACTTACCCAAACAGAAATCCTGTCCAACACATTATAAATTATTTTAAATACTTGGAAATTCAGGTGGTTTCAATGTGTCAAAAAGCCGTAAAGTCACCAGTAACTATATCAGAAAAAAAAGGCAGTGTGGAATTTGAATTGATCAAAATAATTCAAGTAAGGAGCTGTTTTACCTGATTATTTCTTGTGTCATGACTTGGTCCATTATTTGGCTTTGGTTGCTGCACATTGTTATCCCTGAAATAAAAACCAGGTTGTCAGGCAAATCTCCTTTTGGTTTACCTGCCTCGAGGGATGCAGCTTTTTTCAGGGGACGAGGCTACAGCTCAGAGTTCTGGATTGTGCCTCCACCCCTTTCTGGCCTTGGCAAGTCGTTTCAATGTGCTATGTCCCCGTGCCCATGCAACATAACTATCAATACAATCAGGGGATTTGGGAAAAAATCACAGAATCACAGAATTCTTGAGGCTGGAATAGCCCTCTGAGATCATCAAGTCCAGCCTATGACCTAACACCACCACATCAACTAGACCATGGCACTAAGGAAGTGCCACGTCCCATCTTTCCTTAGACACCTCCAGGGATGGCGACTCCACCACTTCCCTGGGCAGTCCATTCCAGTGTTTAATCCCCCTTTCCCTGAGGAAGGGCTTCCTAAGATCCAACTTAAACCACCCGTGGCGCAGCTTCAGGCCGTATCCTCTCGTCCTGTCACCAGTTGCCTGGGAGAAAAGCTCAACCCCTACCTGACTACAACTTCCCTGCAGGTAGTTGTAGAGAGTGAGAAGGTCTCCCCTGAGTCTCCTCTTCTCCAGGCTAAACAACCCCAGCTCCCTCAGCCTCTCCTCATAAGGCTTTCCCTCCAGTCCCTTCACCAGGGAACTGCTTGAGAACTGACAACTGGAGTATCTGGATTGTTTAATCCAGATACCTAATAGCAAGGTACTCATTATTAAACTACCTACTACTACTAACAGCAAGGAAGGTATGGGATAGATAAAAAATCTGCCTCATTTGCTAAATTAACCTGGACCATTCTCTCAAGGGTTGAAATACACATTTGTAGTACATGAAATACCTTTGTTGTCTTCTGTTTTTCCTGCAAAACTTCCTTCTTATTGCATCCCGCTTAATTACTGCTAATACAGTAATGATTACTACTGGCAACACAAGGAGGAAAAAAATAAGCAGACCATCCCGAAGTGATGTATCTAGAGAAAAATAATCGAAATCATGTAAACTAATAATCCAGTTTAACCTCATAAGAAAACATTTTTTTTTCTGCTGAAAACATCTTTCTGTTGTTACAACTACTAAATTCAAATTATTACAGATTAAAATGAGTGACTCCAGTGGAATTGGAGGCTGCTGGTTTCATTCTCAAGCTATAGTCTTCCTCTTTGACATCCATTTTATCAGAACTCTGTTTTAAATACCTAAGTAAATGTCTAAATACCTAACTAAGAAATGCAATTCTTAGTAATTCTAAGCAATTAATGTATTGTCTTTTATCTCAGACAAATAGAGGGCCAGTTCTCCCTTGGACCAACTTCCTTGATATCTGCAAACGTACGTGTCAGATAATAATGTTTGTTCTTCGAGTCAGCCCATGATTAAATGTCCCGTGCAGTAGGAAAAAACAGTTGAAAAAAATCCCCTGTTATTAGGAGATGATTTTGTCAGAGAGGGGGAGAAGAATGAAGGCCAGTTTCAGTGTCCTACCGATGTGAGCTGGACCACTGTCGACGCTGCCGCCGTAACCTGACCGGTTACAGAAGGGAGGCGCCCAGCCAGGATTGCAGTGGCAGTTCCCGTTGTTGTTACACACCTACAGTCGATACAACGGGGATTAGTCAAATAACAGTGCTTTTCTGGAAGTGGCCACTTGCAACCTCCAGTATGTATTTGGAGTTCCACATTAAGAATTGCACATGGAAACACGAAGTACTGCATAGAAATACATAATTTACTGGCAATAAACTCTCCCCCTCCCAAAACACTGAGGGATACCGATACTAGAAATTCATCCTCTCTAGAAGTTCATCTTTCTTTTGTTATTTGTCTGCAGTAGATTAAAGACCAAAGAACTTCTCAGTTTTACGACCTTTGGACTTTGTTTTCATTTTCTTATATAGAAATATATAAATCAGTAATCACTACACTGTCCTCCTTAGAGGACTATTAGAAAGTAATATTAGAAAGGAATATTAGAAAGGAATATTAGAAAGGAATATTAGGAAGTCCCCCAGGGAGACTCAGAAGACATGTCTTTCAACATTAGTGCCAAGAGGTTTACAGTACACTGGCAACATGAATTACAGCTAAATATGTGGACTTAATTTTTCATATAGACCAGACAAAAAAACCAAAGCCATCTGACAGGTGATTGATTTTATGCAGGGATTTTGTGCCTACCTCTGTCTTCTAGAAACAGGGCGTGAACAATGTCATCTACTCACCCCATTGTTACACTTCTGCTTCTCATCACAGCTGTAGCCCAGACGACTTGCATCAACACACTCAAAATCTACACAGGCCTGGAAGAAGTAACTAGTGTCTTTCAAACACAAAACTTCCAAAAATCCCATCATTTTATAAATACACTGTATAAATATATGTGTGTTTACAAGTCTACAGCTTTTGCTTGAATGCCAAAGAAAAGGGCTGATACAATGTTCAGTACTTCAGAGGTTTGTAGCTGCATTTATCTCAGATTTTCTGAAGTCTGTGGATACATTTTGATGGAGTAATTTGAACAACTGATAAAGTAGTTCTCTGATTTGCAGCATCCCAGTATTGAAGAGCTAATTAATTTCTTGTATGTGTAGATCTGAAAAGGCAGATTTTTTATTATATTGTGGCACACAAATTAGAGAGTTATGTAATGCTTTTGAAAGTTAAGAACTTCCCAGCTGGTGAAATATATTCTTTAATGCTACTGTGATTCATCTTACCTTCTTTTCTCCACAGGCTGTTCCATCATGAACTTGAGCAGGATCAGGGACATCTGACCCTAAGTCAAAGTCAGAAGACCAGCATAAAACCCCAGATGCGTTATTGACGACGCTCCAAGCAGGAAGATTTTGGAGACTAACAGACGTGCACTGGAGCTTGCCACACAGACTGTGCCTGTATTGAACGAATGACACTCAGAGACAAGGTGAACAGAAAAAAAAAACAGTATCGGTGCAAATACACCGTCCAGCCAAACTTTTTAGCTTGCATTTCAAGGAAACATCCTTTTAAATCTCATGCTGTATGTACCAGAATCTATTTTTTGCATTGCAGGTTTTAAGGTTAGCTTTCACTTGCTGGTGACTTACTGAACAGGACATTTCTTGTACGTTCCACCTCTCATTCCACAGTTTCCAAACCTATCTCCTTTAATATTTGCTTTTTCAAAACAGATATCGGGTGCTTTTCGTGCCCCTGTACAAAAAATAGTGAATCTTAGTAGGCAACTACGCTATCCTAAAAAGATGAGAAAGAAGACTTGGAAATGTCTTATTAGGAGACCACAAGTCTTTTGATATTAAATTCTAAACATACCTTTTCCATATATAGATTCACACTGTGCGTCAAAACTCTGGCATACTCCAAAGTAGCAATATGCCTTCCTGTTGTCACATGGGTAGCCGTTCATGATGTAGACGTCGTCTGGGCAGTAGGCCTGGCTTCCGTTGCAGTACTCGGGGAGATCACAGAAATCCATTTTCGGTCTGCACTTTGCTCCAGCCACTTTAAACTAGAACCAGAGAGGAATGCCACCCTAGTTCGAATTTGCGACAGAGCAAGTTCTAACGTGAAACAATGACAACAGGGAACCTTTTGTGATTTTAAGGAAGACAAAAGAGTTGTTCAGATCGGTAGAAGCATAGAATCATAGAATGTTAGGGGTTGGAAGGGTCCTCTAGAGATCATCGAGTCCAACCCCCCTGCCAGAGCAGGATCACCCAGGGCAGGCCACACAGGAACAGATCCAGGGGAGTTTTGAAAGTCTCCAGAGAAGGAGACTCCAGTGTCTCTCTGGGCAGCCTGTTCCAGGCTCTGTCACCCTCGCAGTAAGGAAGTTTCTCCTCATGTTGAGGTGGAACTTCCTATGTTCTAACTTGAACCCATTATTTCTTGTTCTATTGCTGGGCATCACTGAAAAGAGATTGTCCCCTTCTTCTTGACACCCACCCCTCCAATATTTATAGACTTGAACAAGATCCTCTCTCAGCCATCTCCTTTCAAGGCTAAGCAGCCCCATTTCACTCAGTAGCTTAATGAATGTCCAAAACTCCCCTCAGTTTCATATGATGTAGCTCATAGAATCATAGAATTAACACAGTTGGAAAAGACCTTAAAGATCATCAAGTCCAACTGATCGCCCTACACTTCTGTAACCTCTGAACGATCTCCAGAAGCACCACGTCTAACCATTTTTTGAACACCTCCAGGGATGTTGATTCCACCGCTTCCCTGGGCAGCCTGTTCGAATGCTTCACTGCCCTTTTGGTGAGGAAATTTATAAAAATAGCTATAAAGTGTAGGAGCTGAGCCTGCAGAGGACTTGGGTAGACTGTACAAACGTGTACACGAGTACACACGAAAAAGCAGCCAACGCTTGCAGACTTTGGAGCATCTCGGTGTTGCATAACAGGGACCACTACCGCTGAGCCCCCTCATTGCTCCTGCATCCTATGAGGGATGACACAGAGATGACATTCCATTTCTAAGCTACTGGCCAAGAGTTATTAGACACAAATTCTCAGCTTACCTGCTCTCTGTTGGTGAATGTAGTCCGATAATATCAAAATATATCATGAGTACTATGATAGCCAAGAGTTGTTAGACACAAATTCTCAGCTTACATGCTCTCCGCTGGTGAATGAAGTTTGATAATGTGAAAATATGTCGAGTACTATGATAGCTCTTTTCAAACATTAAAAAATACTAGTAAATAGTATCAATTTAGCTTAATAAAACATAGCCTACCTTGCAGTTTTTGCAGCACAGTCCCTCAGCGCATTGCGATCCAGGCGTGAGTTTGCAGGTTGCAGCGTCACAGCAAGGGTTAGTACATTCCTGAAGCACAGCCATGGACAAGGGGACACAGTGTTTTCACCTTGCTAATAGAGCTGGGAAAGCACATCATCAAACCACACACATGGACAAACCAAACTTCAGACGCCCTGTCTCTCTTGCCTATTCTGAGGTTTACACCTTAAATGGACACTAAAAGAAGAACACCGCACTGGTTTTAAATAACACTTCTTTTCACCCCTTCCCCCATCTTATTTTTCCACTACACTTGCAGTCTGATGTAGAGAAATCTTGGTATCTTTTCACTTGTGATGGCACCCAGGTTTGCTGAAAGCCTTTCGACTTATCGGTGTCTTTTTTGAAACACCTTTGTGTTCTAAAGAACATGTCAATATATCCTGTTCCTTGAGGGACGTTCTGACAATGCAAATATGACCAACAAAAGTCATTTTGTTGTGGGGATTTAAGGGTTACAATTAGGAAACCCGTAAGTGCTCCATAGATGAACAATCTCTTATGTAACAGAAATATCTATGTTGCTCAAACCAGCACAAACCCCAGTGGTGTTTCACACACTCTGCACTGAAATGCTCTTCTTTCTTAGTCATAGGCTCAAAGTTCTGTGAAGTCCAGTAGCCCTTAACTGAGTTCATATCAAAATGAAAGTATGATTTTAGTCTTTTTCTAATATTTATCTTCATATTGTTTGCAAATGTACACATTTACAAGGAAAACTCCTCAGACATTAATGCAAATCAGGTATGTCAAAAGGCCAGTGTTATACAACATAGACTAGACTAGACTAGACTAGGATAGGACAGGATAGAATGGAATATACAACAAATATCCAGTTGGATTTCATTCATTACCTTCGGTTTGCCACAGTCACATTCTTCATTGTTATCGACCACATTATTACCACAGACGGGTTCCTTGTAAACATTACTAGTTTTGGGAGGATTTCTAAGGCAGTTTCCTCCTCCATTTAGAATAAAGTTCTCAAAATCATCGGCACTACAGGTGCTGAAATTCCTAGATCCACTGGAAACCGTAATATTATATTTTATTATAAATATTTTGCATACAGGAGAAAATACAACTCAAACCCTAAAGATATTGTCAATCTATAATAAATGCTATGTTTCATAATGCTAGGAGATCCTGAGATAGTTCATTTTTACTTTATTTTGCATTAGAGTACCGTACTAGAAGTTAAAAATACTGTATATAACACAAATGCAAGCATTCTCAGAAGAAAAAGAGACCATCAGATTATCTATTCTGCTGTCTTATATAAAACAGGTCTTAGAAATTCCTTGGCTGTACTGAGCCTAAAAATGATGGTTAAAAAATACTTTCCAGAAAGACATTCACCTTAACTTGGAGTCCCTGAGAACTCAGGATTGCATCTTTTGTCCAGTGATTAGCCTGATTTATTAATACAAATGTGGATAAATAAAATAATATGATATTTTTTTCTCATAAGGGGAAGACAAAGAACAAATGAACTGAAAGAAGTATAAACTGGGAGTTTTGTTTAAATTAACTGTTAAAGAGGATCTGTGCAAAGGATGCTTGTTTACACAGCCCCTGTGAATATATGTAAAGCATTCTCATCAGGGTAAGAAAACCAGCAACACACCATCATTTGAAAAAAAATTAAGAAAATTTAAATATGTTTAATGCTACAAATAAAGAACAACTGGGTCAGAAAACAGGTGACATTTCAAATAAATTAAAATTATATCAGGTCAGCGAATTCACCTCTGCGCTTAAACTTTTCAAACAACTCCCCGTTCACAAAAGTCCTTCAAGATTCATGGGAGTTTCAGGACTTATAAGGCATAGTCAGTGCAGGTAAACAACAATTATTAAAATAAAATAATTGGAAATCTTACTTATCTGTGCTGTGCATAATATAGGATGCAGGACACCTTTTATCATCATGTTTCATTCCGAGATTGTGCCCCAATTCATGTGCGACTACTGTAGCGTGACGTAACATATTGTTATGATTCAACTAACAAAAAGAATCAGTGTTAAAAAAAAATACAGACCTAGAGACATTACTAAGTTTCTACCTACTGGTTTATTCAAGCCACAAGTCTCTCAGAGGCTATGAAGACAGAATACTAAGTTGTATTGCAAAGTGAAAGCGAGAACAGACAGTTTGTCACTGTTTTTTTCAGTAGGGCCAGATCCTGACGCTGTTTCTGTTCTTTCCATTAGGATCATGGCGTGAATAGCAACACAGCTCTGGGGAAAAAGACCTGGAAGTCCTGGTGAACAAGAGGATGACCATGAGCCAACAAGGTGCCCTCACGGCCAGGAAGGCCAATGGCCTCCTGCGGGGCATTAGAAGGAGCATGGCCAGCAGGTTGAGGGAGGTTCTCCTCCCCTTCTACTCTGCACTGGTGAGGCCCCACCTGGAGTACTGGGTCCAGTTCTGGGCACCCTAGCTCAAGAAGGACAGGGAACTACTGGAGAGAGTCCAGTGCAGAGCCACTAAGCTTATTAAAGGAGTGGAGCATCTCCCTTCTGAGGAGAGGCTGAGGGAGCTGGGGCTCTTTAGCTTGGAAAAGAGGAGCCTGAGGGGTGACCTCAGGGATGTTTATAAATACGGAAACTGCAGTGTCAGCAGGACAGAGCCAGGCTCTTCTCGGTGACGTCCAATGATAGGATAAGGGGCAATGGGTGCAAACTGGAGCATGGGAGATTCTGTTTAAACACAAGGAAACACTTTTTCCCAGTGAGGGTGACAGAGCACTGGAACAGGCTGCCCAGAGAGACCCTGGATTCTCCTTCTCTGGAGACATTCCAAACCCGCCTGGATGCATTCCTGGGTGACCTCATCTAGGTGATCCTGCTCTGGCAGGGGGGTTGGACTCGATGATCTTTCAAGGTCCCTTCCAGCCCCTAACATTCTGTGATTCTGTGACACTGATTTCAATGGAGTCTTCACAGACAAAAAAAAAAAAAAAAAAAAAAGAGTGTTAAATAACAGAATTTGCCTCTGAGATTGTCCAGGATGCTGTGGCATCCGTATTGTAAGGACAGGAACCTCTGGAGATACTGGTGCTGCCTCAAGGATGAAGGAGGAAAAACTAGAGTCTGGTTGATTTTGCCAAGTTTTAAATTCTTGCCCATATACAGCCTCATCGTGGAGAATTTCAGACACTTTAGAATAGAGTGCATTATGTTCACTGTCTATCCTTGTAAAGAGTTGAAAAATACACATTGTTTTGTGGCTGCATTCCCATCCCCAAAACAGTGGTTATGAACTTTAGTGATACATGAATGGTCTTCTACAACCTTGAGCTAGTCGAATTACAAAAAGTTAATTAAAAATTATTTCAGGACTAAACCAGCCAAATGGACTGGAAGATGATGAAGAAAGAAACAGGACACACACCCCCCCCTTTTTTTTAACATAAAAATATGCACAAGTCTTTACATCAGAAACCCCCTGAAAGAAACCGTACCACTCTAAGGTCTGAGTGACTGGAGCAAACAGGTCAAGAAGTTACACATTCTTTATTTAGGATGTTCTGAAGGGTAACTCTGGAAGCAACCTCTGGCAACAGCAGTAGCTACAACTCTGGGTTGTGTAAATGCACAGGAGAAAGCCTTCCAGTATTCAGGTACCTCTTGGTCTCACTAGCCACTTATCTATGATAGTTCAGAATCTCCTGTGCTAGTTTCTTCCAATAACTACAATATTATGTACTTACAGTGCTGATTGACCCTCCCTGGACTTGTGAGCAGATGGTACCCACAAAAGCCATTCCAATGGATCCACCAAAAGAGCTTCTCCCTCTGCAACAAGAGCAGTTTGAAAGTGTTGTTGAAAGAGGGGCTGTAAGTTCATGATTTCTACTAAAAGACACTGATGAGTCTGAAACACATACTGCAAGTCAAGAGTTTGTCTTCTTGAAGTCAAGAAGAAATTTATCATCATATCAGGTTTTCACTGTAAAAAATAATGAACAGCCAAATAATAGAGCTTGAAAATAATGATCAGTCACCTAAATCTGCTGTGTCAGTGCTTCTGAGTTCACAGAATCACACAGTGGTTGAGGTTGGAAGGGATCTCTGGAGGTCATCTGGTGCAAGCCCCCTGCTCAAGTTGGTTATCTATAAAGAATTCTTTACACCTTCTTCACATTTTTCCAGGTTAAAACAGTTTGGAAGTTGAGTAAATTTTACTCTAGTTGTATTTTCATTCATGCACCAACCCAAAATCATACACATTAAGAACACTGGCTGCATAGGGCACTTCCAGTGAATGAACACTTACATTATGAGATGGCCGACATCATTTCGGGATCGTTTAAGAAGGTATTTCTGTCTCCAAGAAACGAATCTACCCAGCACATCCCCAGCTGAGCCATTATTTACAGGTATGTGATTTCTGTCTGTCCAGATCTCTAATCCAACCAAAATGATCTGGATGTTTAATGCTCTATACATCTGAAAAAAATATGATAATTACTGCCCATCAGTCTGTTTCCACTGAATTATGAAAGATTACAGCACTACTACTGTAAATATTAAGCTGAACATAATCACTGAGACATAATTTTAATTTCTTTGAATAATTAACAGTCTAATGTGAGGTAAGAATATGTGACTGAAGTCAGTCTACTTCATGAAGGTACCTAAACGTATATTTCAGTTGGAGAAGTTGGAACGACCACGTTCATTCATTTCCTTAGCTAATTGGCTTGAGAAGAAGTCGAGATCAGAGAGATTATGGAATTGTTCACAGCTCTGGCAGTTTGCTTAATAAAAAAGAATCACGTACATGAGAAATACTCTTTCTGGAAATGTTAAACCTACTGGACACTTCATGTTCCTGGAGCAGCCAAAGTTCAGGAACGCAGAGAAGCGATTTAGAAACATCTTGCATTTCTCCCTCTGTCTACACCTCTGTAAGACTTGTGCATGGATTCATGAGGTGCTTTAAATATGTTTCAAATTGCTGTATAATTTCCAAATACCATTTCAGAACATAATTGTTCAGATTTACTGCATTAGGTGTTCTTTTGAAAACTGCAACAAAGTACAAGCTACTGAATCTCAACAACTTATCTGACTTACCCCATCAACATAATTAATCAGCTCAACTGTTTCCTTTTGCACTGCAGCAGGATCAGATTTCTTCAGCAAGAACTGTAAAATACCATATGAGAATATCAGAAAAAAAAATAAATAATGGTTTAATAAAATGTATGTAGCACTGGATGAAGTCATTACCCTGTTGTTATCCACAACCATGAATAATTCCACATAGCTTTTCTGTGGCAGGACAGCTCGCTTCTTCTGCAAATTAGAAAGCACAGTAAGTTAACGTAATGACTAATAAATTCAAGGGTTTTTTAATTCTCATGACTTTCATTTTATGGACTCATAAAGCAATTATGCATTTTTAAATGTGCCCTATCAATTTGCTTTAGATTTCCACATAAATATCTGTGCCTCAGTAATTCACTTCTGCTCAGACACTGGGATACATGAGCTGAATGGCAGCTTCATGCCTTTCACGTCATACCCACAACTGTCTTGGGCAGAGCTCTGCTCTTCTACTAAGGGATTGCTTCAAGCTATGTTAAATTCCCACTGCATTCTTCTTCTGTTTCAGGATTTCCTTAGCAGTACTCCCACCAGTGTGGGGCCTGTGAGAATGAAGGCACCAAGGAAGTGGCCTAGGAAGCCAAACCCACCTGCAATGATACCATGCCACAGCAAGAGCTCTGGAGAACTTTGGCTGCTGGAACAGACTGGAGAAGGCTTGGGCTCAAGAGAGAAACAGGAAGGTATTTACCCTCAAAAACTTTTCCCTGCTAGAGGTACTGTTTGACAAAAACACGTATTCCACAGCCTGCTCCACAAACATCTGATGATGAAGGCTGCCATTCAGCACACCACATCGGAAGGGGATATCCTGCACATCTTCTAACGGGTAAAACACATGTTCAGATGTGCTGGAGGTGTTGAGTGGCTCCATTCCATACCATTTGCCACCAATGTAGAGAATTCCCCTAATAATCATAAAAGAATGAAAAATTATTTTTCCCTCATGGTTCCCTAGGTGAGTGAATTACAGCTGGATACTTAAAAATGAGAACTGTTCATACCACTGTGTTGAAATAAATTATTATCTTAAATTACCTTGATATAGGGGGTGAGTTCAAGTTCAAGATCTCAAAAGACAGAACAGAACTGATTTCAAATGCTCAGTTGTACACAAGTGTGGGCTCCTTGAATCAATGAGCGGGAAAGCCAAGTTGCTACTAAATGAGTCTGGATTGTGGGCACAGAGCTGATGCAAAGAGGCTCTTCTAGACCTTACCTCTAGTCTCACTCCCAGCCCCTGGCAGCTGAAGTAAGCTAGCATTTTAGGAAAAAAAAAAAAAAAAAAAAGAGACTTTCTAAAACAGAAAGGGAGGCTGAAAGCAATCACCAGGGTGTTTATGAGGGCAGCAGCAGTACTGCACTGCAGAGTGCAGCCAAACATAAAGATTTTGCATTTGTCCATGGCTCAGAAGCACCTGGTACATGCCCGTTGGCTGTACCAGCATCTTTCAGAAGCCATTATGTTGTTCTCCAGACTCTCAAAACTATACTTAGAAGAATTCTCTAGTTAATAACTTGTAAAAGAAAATCCTCAAAAATGTGAGTACAAGGTAACCAAAAGATTTGAGTCTGTGTAAGACTGTGGAACAGCCAAAATGAAACACCTGTTTTGCTTACTGAGATCCGGTGTTATCTGAAATACCAGTATGCTGACTATTTTTTCCTTCATTTAAAGGAATGCCAGGAAATATCGTTATTTATTGTGAGTGGCATCTCACCATGATACTGTACATGAAAGGTACGTGGGTGAACTTTATCTCATTTGCCTTTCCTGCTTGTCAGGAAGACATCAAACTGAACAAGGCTACTATAACTGACAAGTGTATCCAAAGTCCAGCTAAAGAGCCAATCTCAGGGAACACAGGGGAGCATGGACACACTTTAAGCACATTCTGAATATCTGCACAATTTGCTGTGCATGCCACCTCATTTTGCCAACTCATGTGCACTGATTCTGCAGGGTCACCACCGCTATCTTTTATGCATTAATCTGACCCCTTTATGTTTCTCAAATAAATGTAATTTTATTGTATCTGAAACACAAAAATACATTTTAATCTGGCCAAAACTGTTTCATGGAAATGGTTTGTCTTTTGAAATGGGCCTATCCCTGAGATAGAATTCTTCTCAGGAGTGTTTTAAGTTCAGTGAAGGCTTCCACAGATAGCATTTCTTCTACAGTGGTCAAGATATTTGCATCAAGTAACACAGGCTTCAGTTCATGCCCATTTTCTGCCTATATTTAGGTTATGCTCTCTCTCATGTTATAGTTTTTGAGGGAAACTATAAAACCTATAAGGAGTTTCAGCTTCATCAAAAGGCAAAATAGTAAAAAAAAAAAAGATGGTGTTTTCTCTCCAGCTGTATGATGAGTAGCAACTGTTTTTTTGGGTTTTTTTTAAATTGTTTTACTTTGTTACGAAACAAGTAATCATCCTAAAGTAAAAAGCAAGAGGTAATACCTAAGGCCATCGCATGTGCTGAGAGCAAGCGTTGAGTCAGCAATTCCTTCAACAGTGCCATGATAATAACAGTGTGTCTGAAATGCAACAAAACCACGTAATTAATGACAAAATAAGGTTGTTGCATTCAAATGCAATCTTATTTTCTAACTAACCTTTTTATTTGCACGCCATAAAGACTGCCTGTTACAACTTTACAGAGTTCCCTACTCTAAAAGTAATCCCAACCTTCTTGAGCAATATATTACTTGACGTGAATACCTACACCACCATTTGGTCGCTTGGTTCTGGGCAGCAACCAGCTTTTTAGTTTAACCCATCGCCATCTTTTAGCAAAATCTTTTCATCTCCATTGCTCATCCTGTTCTTAAAGAGTCTCCTCTTGACAGCTGATCTGAGAAAATCTCCCATGCACAAAGCACCCAATTAAGTCTGAGCTCACGTGCAGTTGAAAGTTGAAATGAAATTCAGCTATGTATAAGGCTTGTTTTATACAGGCCCTAAAAATGATAGAGTTTTGATGCTGCCATTGTACCTTTAATTGAATACTATGCGAAGGCGACCTAATCGGGTAGCTCAAATTCAGTCTTGGCATAATCTCCTGGAATCTCCTTTCACACCTTGGAAAACAGCGATGCTGTATCACCAGAAACAGCTCACTCCCTCATAAGATAGGGAACCTTAAATTTTGTGTCACTGGTTACTTTTAAACAGCAGCGTCACAAATGTGAAAACCAAAAGCCTCTTTCTCAGCAAATATATTTTTCTTCTGTAGGTACTTTGTGTGCATCACTTGCATTTTCCCCCCCACTGCCAAAAATCTAAACAGTTTTCACTGTCCTGTTAGAGAGATGGCAAGACACACAGAATTTATGGTTGTGCATTCGCTTTTGCTTTGAAAACAGTTAGATACGTACATGTCCTTGTCATCATCAGTTCTAGCAAATTGTTAGTATGGCTTCAATTCATAAAGCTTGGCTTCCCTGGTTTGAGGAAACTCTGACACAAAAAGGGAATTTTATTATATACAATACCTTGGGTCTTGATTGTGTTGCCTCCAGTTTCCCATTTTCCCCATATGTATATAGAATAAAGTCTTCGCTAACAAGCTTTCTGGAAACAAAAATAAACTACTGCTTTTTTAACAGTCTAGAAAGCAAGAAATAAGTCAAGAATTCTAGTAAGTACTACAGGACACTTAAGCTATATTATTATTATTATTATTATTATTAAAATTCATGGATGTGAAACACAATACCTAAAAATGCGCTTCATTATTTGGAAAAGAAATTATTTTGTGATAAATTTCTTCATATGCGACATAGCTAACAACTCTCCCCTCCACTAATAAAAAGCAAATATTGAAATGAATTCTGATTTTCCATAAGAATTTTCTGAAATATACTGTCTCGTGCTCCTAATAAAAAATTAGTCGAAGTAAATTTCTTCACTAGCAAAAATATTACTCCCTTCTATTTCTTTTAGTACCATGAGAGACACTATTTATCGGAGTCATTTTGTAATTACTACAATCTGTAGTAAAATCTACTACAATTCAAACGGTTCTTCTGATTTTTTTTTTCTGTATAAAAATACTTGTCTATATGCAACCAACTCCCAAGATGGTATGATTCCTTAGAACACTCCATCGCATACTTATTTTTCTTCAGTTTTAGGAGATACGTCCCATTTCTGGTTTTAACTGAGTAAGAAAGATAGTCATCTGAATGCTCCTGAAAACAGAACAAAATATATGACTTAATTAGGTGATTTACTGCTTGGTTGTGTCAGTTCCATGTTTTGTTTGAGAAGAGAGATCCGACTACTATATTTGTTGTAAGTATCTCCCAAAACATAGATTCCTAAACTTCATGCCTTCGGTATTTCAGTCTCAGCAGCATGCTCTACATTCTTTCCTATGGAAAGTTTAAATTCTATGAATCTCTACATTTTCCTGTAGAAGACAGAAGGGCACAGCCCATGTGTGCACTCTTTGCCCAACTCCCACATCGTGTTTTGTGACCCTCCTTAAGCAAATCATCGGGAGCCAGACAAATAAGTGGCAGATTGCTCCTTCCTGAATCGGTTTGCACAAAGATGACTAATGCTATTTCAGTAACAGCTGCTTCAGTAATTGAACTCCATATCTAGGACAAAGGTAAGCTACCTCAGAACTGAAGAATGAAGTCTCAGATCTTTTAACTCATTCTTTTAACCTCTGTGACTCTGTGAGGCCGTTTCTCCAAAGTGAGCATCAGCCCTTAAGGTGCTACATGGTTCAAATCCTCTGCTTGTCCAAAGAACAGGTACATGAGCAAAAGAACATCTTCAGCATAGACATTAGTTTGAGTTTGAGTTCAACATCTACACTGACTCAGGAAATGGAAATATTCATGTTTCTTTTCCTGTTTGGCTTACAGAGCTGTTAACAGGACTGGAAGTTTGAAAGGTGTCACAGACCTTTGTGGGAACAAATTTACTCAAAACCAGTTGAAAAGACTAAGAATCTGAAGAGATAGCGTGGGCCATATTTCTTCACAAAAATAATCTATATATAGCATACCTCGTGTGTGTAATATAAGACAGTATTGTGAAAAACAGCAACAGCAGAATAAAAAAATCAGATAAAATAACAAACCTCCTGAAAACCTGGGTGATGCTTCACTCTGCCTGTCAGACTTCGAGGAATAATTATTTCTAATGTAGAAAGTCTGGATATCCATTCAGAAGATACACCTGAAAATAGAGTTTGAAATTTCTAAAGAACCAGAAAGGACAAGTAAGACATTGTGTTGGCATCTGCATGGTGGTGGTTGCCAAAAGACCATTATGGTCCAGCCATAAATGGAGAAAAAGTAAATTCACCAGTACAGGACCTGGCTACCCATGCTCAGTTTGATTTTTCTCATTCCTTCTTACAGACAATATTAAACCAAATTAATTATTGTTTGAAAAAAAAAAAAATCCCTCAACCAATGTGACAGTAACGTAACAAAGAATCCCAACAACAAGAGAAAAAAAAATGTCTTTCTCTATTCCGTGCATACTTGATAGGGATGAAGAAATAGTTGAGGAACGGTCAAATCGATTTAGAAAAAAGTAACTTCAGATTAAAGCTGGGGTATTCTGGAGCACACAAAGAAAAACTATCAAATGATTTACACACAGTCTTAGTTCTCAGATATTCTGGATTATTAAATTTGTATCTTTGTCAGTTTTGAAACTTTTTTTTCTACCAAACCTACACTTTTAATCTGATGTACCACAGAAAATTTGCACAGTTACCTTCTGTGTCCGGGCATCTGTCACCTCACAGTGATTCTTGAAGTAGCTGGCCAGTTCAAATCAGCTGTCCAAGAGATGTTAACCTCTTGGCTAGAATTAAGACTCTTCAAGCTTTGTGAAATCACCTCACTGGTGCCAGCAAGACCGTGCTGGTCTGTGAGTCTACAGCAGGGCTCTCTAGGAGTGGCTGATGGACCTATAGTGCAATTATTTTGAACGGTGGATCCAACTTTGCCAAGATGTTTCAGAACTTGCTAGACAGAGAATTGAAGAATACTGTATCTCTAGAAGAATAAATTCAGTCCCTAAATACTCTGGGGTATGTTTTTTAGTGATTACAGAGCCATTTGCTGTCGTCTCGCCTTCTAGCTACTGTAAGGTCCTTCACTTGCTCACCTTCTCCCTCTTGCTCAAGTCTCTACTTCCTTCTATCCTTTCCTTAATTACATCAGCTCCCCCTTCAGCCCTCTCCCTTATCACCCATTCAAAGCAGGGAGGAGGATTCTTCAGTGTAATGATGATCTCTCCCAATGAGATAACATCAGGATTTTTAAAGGCTCGGTGCAAGTAGCATATGTTTAGCATTAAAAACTGCCGTGCAATCAAAATGGGGAAGTTGTCATTAGCAAACACGTCTGCAAAGAGTATCAGCACTCAATATTTACTTCTGACTATGCTCTTACTCTTCAATGATTTTATTCTCTAAATCACAAGATCCATGCTGTTTCATGAGTTAAGGGTGTGTTGAACTAACAGTGGCAATGCAGTTCTAGCAATTCAAATTTTGACACCCGAAAGCAGGAAACCGTCTTTAATGCACGTCATAAAAATATCACCTTCTAGGAAATATTTCAGGTGTTACATCTAAATCTAAAATCTGAAGCCAAATCATAAATGGGAATGAGTTCGGGAGGAACTCAACCAAAACTGTAGGCTTTTCCCTCACATTACTGAAGAAGAAGAAATATTTTTCCATATTCTTTACTATTGATGAGAGTTTCAGTAACTGCAGTTGTCACAATCAGTGTCCTGTACAGAAGATGATGTGTTTACATACCTACTACGTCCTGGAGAAAAACCCACAAAGAGCTCGGCTATAAAGAGCTTCAACCTGTAATCTTTTCCAGACACCTTTTTCCTGAACAAGATTTTCTCAATTAGCAGGTCAGCTAATCGCCTAATACCCGGGGAGAGCGGTGACTCGATTTGAAAGGTGCGCATCATTACGATCAGGACCAGAGAGTACAGGAAGCCATGGAAAAACTTTCTGAATAGGTAACAAAAACTGAGAGCTTACCTTTTATCCAAAAAGGTTTTCCAGTTAAAGTTAGTCCAAAAGTGAACAAAAACAGGCTGTGTTTTAACATGATTAGGTTTCCAGAAGAAACTACTACAGTATCTGAGCAGAAGCTGTGTACCTGGCCCTGAGCTGCTCTACGCAGGAGAACTAGAAGAACAAGAACCATCTGCTCCAAAGGTAAACAACAGAAAAAGCATTCTGATAAGGAATTCTGATTAGGCTCTGCTAAGGAAATGGGAAGTAAAACTCAATCCATTAGGCTTGCAAAAAAAACAAACCAACAAACTGGTTAGGCTGCTTAATGCAAATAAAAAGCAGCATGTTCTTAAATGCTGATTGGAGAAAGAGCACCAACCGATGCCAGGATCAAACCGGTTTATTCTAAAGGGCTTTGATACCACGGTGAGATCACATGGGATTAGAAATGTCAAATATTGCTGCCAACAGTACAATGGATTTAATGATTTAATGCCCCTGGAATACAATGTTTAGGATGTTTATATTGGCTGTTGTCAGCTCAGTAAAAAGCTCTTGTATAAAACAATCTGCCCTTCAAAATTTCAGCTTGTTCTTTGTTTTCCATCTTGTCAGCTTTAAAAATATGTAAAATAAAATGCATATGAACACATGGAGAATCCCCCAGACACACAGAAATCCCCAACCCAGGGATTTTACCCGGTTAAAGATAATTCTTCTCACCAAAAGTCTGTAATTTTATGTAGCTCATCGCTCTTCCAGGATCAGAATAATCTTCCGAGACATCGTGCAGCCACTTTGTCACCAAAAGCAGAAAATAAGCACTTCTAAAACTGGATGAATTTGCAACACATTTCAGACATATCAGGCACATTCAGAAACTCAAAAAGGAGACTAAGACGATGCAGTTTTCCTGCTAAAGCATTTACATTAATCAATTTTAATGAATTCATTAATTCAAACAGAGCAAATCCATTTTTCCATTGCTAGTAAATCACATAAAACAACGGCTTAAGTGAAAAAAAAAAAGCAGAGATGCCGACTGCATTTGTAATATCAGGTTGTACAAAGCCTGCTGAAGTCCATTTTCCTATTTTCACAGACCAAATGAAGGTTCCTCGGTGAAGCACCAAAGGGAAGATACTTGATATCTGTGGTCCCTGGGTTTCTTTCTGTGCTGCAGCATCAAGAGCAGCTTTCCTCGACTCCAGAAGCTGGGATACTACTGAAAATTAAATGAACCCTATTTTTTATTTATAGTCTCTCTCCTATGTAGTTCACTATTAGCATGCAACTTGAAAGAAAGAATTCCGTTGCTCCAAACTTTCCTATTTTAATCAAGTCCCGTAGCAGTGACATGCTTTTAAGGCTTTTCCATCTCTCTGAGACAACTTTATTTTATTAGAAAAAGGACTAACACTGACACTTGCCCACACTGTGGGTGTTATTTTGAACGTGTGACTGCCCACACCTTGCCACTCCTGGGAGTCAGGCTCCGTGCAGGAGGGACACAGCTGGGGTCTGGGGCACACGTCTTATGAGGAGCGCCTGAGGGAACTGGGGTTGTTCATAGAATTGTTCTGGGCAGAAGAGACCTTTAAGATCATTAAGTGCAACCGTTAACCCAGCACTGCCAGATAATCACTAAACCATGTCACTCAGCATCACATCTCCCTGGCTTTGAAGCCTCTTCAGGGATGGGGACTCCACCACTGTCCTGGGCAGCCTGGGCCTGGCCCAGACAATCCTTTTGGGGAAGAAATTTTTCCAGATATCTAGGAACAGACCCAGAAAAGAGAAAAGGAGGCTCAGGAGAGACCTTTTTGCTCTCAGCAGCTGCCTGCCAGGTGGAGTTGGTCTCTTCTCCGAAAGAACAAGCTGTAGGACAAGAGGAAACAGCCTCCAGTTGAGCCGGGGGAGGTTTAGGTTGGATATCAGGAAAAATTTCTTCCCCAAAAGGGTTGTCAAGCCCTGGAACAGGCTGCCCAGGGCAGTGGTGGAGTCCCTGTCCCTGCAGGCGTTTGGATAGCATGTCTTATGGGGAGAGGCTGAGGGAGCCGGGATTGGTTAGTCTGCAAAAGAGGAGGCTCAGAGGAGACCTTTTTGCTCTCTACAGCTCTCTGAAAGGAGGCTGTAGGGAGGCTGATGTTTGCCTCTTCTCCCTAGTAACTAACAACAGGACAAGAAGAAATGGCCACAAGCTGCACCAAGGGAAGTTCAGATTAGATATTAAGAAGAATTTTTTCTACTGAAAGAGTAGTTAAGCACTGGAACAGGCTGCCCAGGGAAGTGGTGGAGTCATGATCCCTGGAGGTGTTCAAACAGGTGGATGTGGCGCTTCCGGACGTGGTCAGGGAGGTGTTGGGTAGAAGGTTGGACTTGATGCTCTTGGAGGTCCTTTCCAACCTTAACGATTCTATGATTCTCTGATTCTATAAAAGCCGTGGAGATGTGGTGTTGAGGGACAGGGTTTAGTGGTGCTCTGGCAATGCTGGTTAACGGTTGGAGTCGATGATCTTAAAGGTCTCTCCCAACTAGAACGGCTCTGATGCCGTGATNCGAGGCCGTGGTCGTGGAGCGGCGGACGGGCGGCGGGAGCGAGGTGCCGTGCGTGCTGCAGCTGGAGTGCCGGCCTGCCGACGCCGGGGAGATGGTCTCCGTCGGTATCGTGAGCGAGGCCCGGAATATGGAGGTGTACGTGGGCGAGGAGTACTGCGGGACCAGCCGGGGCGAGAGCCTGGCCTCCGCCCGGGCCCCGGGGTGAGTGGCGGGAGCACCGGGGAGAGCCCGGAGCGGGTGTCGCGGGGAGGGGTCGGCGGTTTTGCTCCCGGGTCCCTAAAATCGTCTGGCACTTCCCTGGCTGGCAACGTCATTCTGAGTCCGTGTATCTGTAAGGTGCTCCTGCCAGTAGAGACCTGATATCTGCATCACCTGATATCTGCCGCCCAGTTTGGTGTTTGAATGGCCGTAGGCACCTGAGTTACCTGGGATAAGCCTGGTGTAGTCCTCACAGCTACCGGTGGCTTGCACAAGTGCTGCCTCTGTGATACAGATGCCAGGCTGCAGTTACGCTGGATACCCCTCTGTTCTTTTTTAACTAGTGAAACGTTTCATTTGGTCGGTTGCAAAGTACTGCTCTGAAATTCTATTGTGTAAGACTACAGAAGGAGTGAGGACAGGTGCCACATTTCTGTATCGTTTAATTTTTCTGAACAGCAAGGTCTCTTTTAGCTGATCTCTACCAAAAGGTCCATCTCTTATATGGAGTCAACTCAAGCCTCTAAGAACAAGACAGAAAATAAAAAAGAAGAATTTGTTTTCGCCTTCTGTGCTCTATCAGGGGAATTAAACCAATGTTTTCTTTTTTGTCTTTAAGTCCTTGCATGGTGTGTCTGCTATTAATTAGCTAAATAAAAACAGCCAGCTCAAGACCTTAGGAAAGATGTGTGAATAATGTACTGAACATCAAAAGCTTCTCTAGCAGATGATGTACGTACGCATACAACTGCTTTTTTTATATACACAGCCAGTAACAACCAGTGCAAGTTGCATATAAGCATTAAAGCTGCTGTACCACAATAGAAATATGTTCTAACCAGTCTGATTTCTTATTTGAGTATTTACTGGTATAGAGTATTTTTACTAAAGAAATAATGTCCTTTATATAGTGATGTCTTTTGTTTTATTTTTCTAGTGAAACTGAAGAGGTTGCACTATACAAAAAGTACCTTAAGTTTGAATGCCCTGCAGCCTCTTGTAGAATTAAGGTAGGGACTTGAACAGAATTGTGTTTTTCTTCTGTCTTTTTAATCACTTAATTGACTAAATTGCCTTGCTCTTAGTCAAATTATTGTTTCTGTACACTTCACATAATCTCTTAAAATCTGTTAGTACTTTGTCATGATAGCAGTTCTTTCAAATTCAGGGTTTTTTTATGAAGACATAATATTTATATGAGAGAGATAATATAATCTTAGAGGGGGAAAAATACTTTATAAACCAGATAAGTTGCAGATAATCAACAGTTGCGTAATGCTTAGAAGATCAAGGCCTGAATTATCTATGGGTCATATAGACACTTCTGTTCCAATTAGAATTTTTTGAAGAGTAATAGCAAGGAGAAATCAGCTTAATTTCCCTGGAAAAGAGTTTAGTGTTGTTTTCCTAAGACTCAAGTTATAATGCACTGTCCCATTCATACAAAGAAAGCAGAAAACTTTTTTTTTCTCCTAATTGGAATATTTTTTTCCCTTCTTGCACCAGCTGCTCTCCATCGGTGAGAAACCAAGAGTGCTCATCAGGAAAATAATCGTACAAGTGAAAACGGTGTCTGCAAAGCTAGCAGCTGATTTTCCTTCACTAGGCTCAAGCATAGATCTAGACAGAGTGCAGACTATAATGGAATCGATGGGATCGAAGTTGTCTCCTGGTGCTCAGCAGCTCATGGACATGGTCCGATGTCAGCAGAAAGTAAGTCACTGTGCTTGTCCATAAATGTAAGTAGTGCTGATCTGTGACCTTCTGTAATAGTTAGGCCTGTTCTAAAGTGATGTGGTGGAAAATATTTTTGGTTTGTTTCTTTTTTTTAACCCACATTTTCTACCATTTTAATGCTGTTTTAGCTGTGGACACCCTGACAAAGGTTGTGCACTCAAGGCAGGTTTGTCTCCTTGATGGTTATTAAAAGCATGTCAGCTTCGGCTAAAGGGAACTTGCTCTTACAGGGCATTTATTCGATTTAGATCCCAATCCTGCAAAGGAGGCTGTTTCAACAGAATCCTGAATCCATCTAATGTTAATAATATTCAGTCTTGGGGGATGCAGCATGGTAAAAATTAAGTCAGTAGAACAGTTTTGTTACCTAGAGACTGAAAAAAATAATTTGGACGTAATACTTACTGGAAAAATATTTTCTTGTGCTTTTCCCTAAGAATAGAATTCAGAATGACTTCTTAAAATAACACTAATAGAATTCTGAGTTATGAAGTAGCTATTATTATTGGTTAGTTTCCAGTATATTTTAATAATTAATTATTAATCATACTGTTTTTCTTCCCGTCAGAACAGTTTAACTCTTGGAGACAAACTTAATTGGATCTTTGGGAAAAATTCAGACTTTGGAGGTGACCATCCAGTAGATGGATTGCGCAGTCCAGCTATTCAGATATCACAAGATCACCTAACTGGTGAACCTTTGCCTGTTAAGAATCATTTAACGAGCGAAGCAGCACGTGAAGGCTTAAAAAGAAGTCGTGATCTGAACACACAGGTACCTGAAGGAGGGAATGCTTTTGATTCTGAAAGACTTGCTACCCAGCAAAATGCAGCTGACCTCAGAAATGATTTTAAAGTCGTGAGATCTTTGTGTATGCAGGGACAGGCGAGCGAACCCCCACATCTGGCTAATCCACAGGTGCTGCTTCCTTTTCTTCAAAACTTATGTAGCCAGGTGACTCATCTTCGGCTGAAAGATGGTGATAGGCATTTTGGGAAAAACGCAGTGACTAAAGAGGAAGGCCTTCAGTGTCTTGGGTAAGTTATGCTCAGTATGCTTATTAAAGTAGTGGTTTGACTGTTTATTGACAGACTTTAAAACTGAAATCCATAGTGTAAGCATTTTATTCTCATGAACAGCAACAGTGACTCTTAAAGTACATGGGTTTGAAGGCTGTGTGGCGTTCAACATGATTACACCTAATTTTTCAGATGAGCTGCTTGAATATAGGAGTTTTTCAGAAGAAATCACAACAGCATTTGTTAGTAAACTGTCTTTTGCCTCCATTTCACCTTTTATGATTTAAAAAAAAGAGTGTCTTTCTCCAGTTTGATACATGCTTAGTTTACCTTTCTCATCTGTTACTACATTTTGATTTTGATTACTTTTACCTCTTAAATTCTTACGTCTTCCTTTTTTTTTCACGCTCTGTGCCATGACCTTTCTGTTGTACTTAATCTCATCTTTCTTGTCCCTCATTCACACCCTTAACAGTGTGAATTTCACAGTAGTAGTGTACCCAGTGTGATAACTAAGGAACAATAGTGAAAATGATGGGATGTAGAAATGTTGCTCAGGAACCACAGTTCTAATAGAGCCTGAGTATCTCCAGCTCCTGGGAAGGTGCAGTATTTTTAAGGAACAGAGATGCAAAAATAAGGAGTGGCCTAGTTTGTGTGTAACTCTCAAAACAGTTGAGCTGAGAAAAGTCTGCCATACTGACAGAATTTGAACCCTGTGTCTGCTGGTGAGTTGTGTGGGGTTTGTTATATGTAACTAAGCTCTGTAATGCATAACTGAGCCTTTCAGAAAGTTAGGTTGAAAGGAGGTGACTATGTCGTAGCATGATTATAAAATAAAAAATAAAAAAATTGTAGCAGGCAGAGTATTTTACTTGTGCTAAAGACCTAATACTTTCCAGAGTTTTTTGTCTAATAAATGAGATTTTACATTTAAAAGAAGTTCAGGTGCTCAGATCTCTCATCATTCCTCATGCTATTAAGATCCAGGTTATACTTATTCTTACATTTGCTCTTTCCACAGAGTAGAACAACAACCTATTTGCTCCTATTTGGAAAAGATCATCTCAAAAAATATGGACCTGATGGAGAAAAAACTAATGGACTATATTGATTGTCAAATCCAGGCTCTTCAGACACACATAGATAATAAAATGGTTCTCTTAATGGACTTGGTTCAGAACTCAAAGGCAAACAAAATGTCACAAGCTCACTGTGATTCTAACGAAGGGTTCTCTAACGGAGAGAGATAGGTGTATATAGATAAAGGACTTCACTGTGAGTACTTTAAGGGCAACTCCACTTTACAAAGCTTAGTATTTATGGCATTTATAACTGAAGAACCTCAGTGTTGTTGACTTGTACTTTGCTACTGTAATTCTATCCACTATTGTACACAGTTGTTGTTAGTTTTATGAAAGATCTTAAGAATGTGTGGGTTTTATCCCTAAACAGAAGAATTTTGTACGCCTTTTGTGGCTTATTTATTTAAGGAGCATTGTTAAAAGCCGTATGAAACAGTTTCCTTGTTTTGGTTCAAACAATGGAGAAGTACTCTAAATAAACTGAGTTACAGCTTAGCTTTTTACCTCTGTGTAGTCAGTTCACTTTGTTATCTTGATTTTTGGTGTGTAACGTGTTACCAGGAGAACAAAATGTAGTTTCTTTGTGCTTGCAGTTTGTTTTAACAGCACTTCTGTTGGAGAAGTTCCATCTGTAAGAGGAAGGGTGGTACTGGTATTGCTGAACTTAGACTGGTTCAGGAGTTGAGTTTAGAGAGACAGGCTGACTTGAAGCCCAGCTTGGGTTCTTCAGAAGCCTTGCTGGCTCTACCGGCACCTAAGTTAGGAATCTTGTCTGCTGAAGTGATATCAAAACCAAGATGATCATGCTTTTTTCCCTCCTAAATTAATTCGGCCTTGAAGGAACAACTGAAATGAACGTATAGAATCTGTAGTAGACTTATATTTAGCCATATTTCATTCTCCTAAGAAATGTAAGTATTTCATTCGTGGTTCCTCTCAAGGGAACTTTCATTGCCAGATCAAATGTGCTGGGGTAGGGAGGATCTGCTGCATTTCACCCACCTTGGGCCAGAGAAGTAGCAGGGTTCCATTGTATTTAACCTGTTGGGATCAGTTCTGCTATTGCTTGGGAAGGTAGAACTGTGACTAGAAGCCCTTTTGTGGAAGGTCAAGCTTCATCCTTTGTTCTGTTTATTGTTCTTTGAATTCTGGGGTGCACCATTTAACTATATAGGGACTCAATGGTAAACTCCCAAGTTGGTTGCGCAGACCTTGGTTGTGTTTGTCTTAAAATGCATCGAGCAAAAGCTGTTATGGGGAAGAAAGTGTTGGCTCAACCAGCAGCATAGGCACGTAACAGTCCAGTCTCTTTAGTCTGTCTAATATTTTCTTCTCCAGGAAAACTGATGTCTTTTGAAGACCCTCAGTTCTTGAAGACTCTCAGTCCTTGACAGTAGCAGCCCACAGGAGTAGATTTTTGAAGGGAGGATAACTTGCTTTCAACAGACATCCACAGTTGTTCCTCAGCTTAACTCATACCAGGTGCAGTTTCAAAGATAAAAAAGTTTGGAGGTTTTTTATTTTTTTTTGAGAGAGAATAAAGGACCTAAATTATCTTCTGCTTTGCAAGTCCCTTTACACCTATAAAGTTAGGTTTTAAATGTTGAGAAACGCCCTGAGGTACATACATACTCTTTTTCAGCTCACTGATTTAAGGTACAGTACAGTTAGAGACTTTTTGTATTAGAAAAGTTGAAGTATGTTTCACAGCATTGTTGTATTCCAGGGTGTTCGTTTATTGACTTTTTTAATTTTTTTTTTTGTTGTTGTTTTGTTTGTTTGGTTTGGGATTTTTCCCTCTCCTCTCATTGGGTGATAGATCTTGAATACAAGTTCACATAAATTGAAAACACTGTGAAGCAGTTAAGATGAGCTCTGAATTTTTTGGTAGCTATACCCTGCTTGGTGTTTGTGATATTTTAGTAGCACAGCTACCACAATGATAATATTTGAAATTAAAGCTACAGATGAAAGAGTGTAGAAACTGTATTGTTGCAGGTTCGGGCTTTCTTCAGCATCTGCTTTAGTGAGAGATTCTGTGTAGAGAAAAAAAAGCGGGATGTTTAAAGTTTTGAATACCATGGCATTTCAATGAAAATAAACACTTTTGGTTTTGTTTTTTTTCAGATATTTTAGTTCCTAGTTGACCCACACTCATTGCAAATTCTCAATCTGTAGTACCAGCAGGTTATGAAAACTTTTGATAAACTAATCCTGCGGAAGATCATCGCGATGTTAAATTTTTTTGGTGTTGCTGCAGCTTCAGAATCAGAGCGGTGGGAGACATTGCAGGACGAAAAAACCTCGTGATTCAACCTCTATGCCTTCTAATGGCTGACTAGCTGGCCTGTGGCAAAACTCATTATTTTTCTGTAAATTGTGAAAGATGCTGTAAGGATGAATCTGGTTCATAATGCTTTGAGTGTGATCTGCTTGCACTTGAATCCTTTTCACATTATGCATGTGCCCAGTTTCTACCATCTGGATGCAAAATCTTTCACGATTGAAATAAATGGAAACATTTAAAATGCTGCTAGAGTGCAGAAAGGTTAGTAATTCCATGAAAAAAAAAGCATGATTAATACCTCTTAGGAGAGAAAAAAAAAAAAAAAGCAGGTGGCACAATGTGCTTTTCTCAGGATTTTTTGAGGCTTTCTGCTTAATAAAAGTTAGGACAATGGGTGTAGTGGGAATTACAAGCCCTTTAAAATGAATTTTTCCATGTCTTGTAATCTGTTCTACATTAGCTCTCACTACTCCTCCGGACCAGTGTAGAGCAGACTGCAAATTGTGCTGAAGGGTGTGGCAGATTGGGCCACTAAAGTAGTTGTTCTACAAACAGCTTTGCCGCTCTGATTTAAAAGTTTGGTGCCTGTGATTTCTGCTTCCCTGGCTGTCCTCCTTGTAGTAGGTCATACATAACTGTGTGAAGATTTAACCTAGCCTGAAAGGAGTCATCTGTGTTCATCATCTGGTATAGTTTTACTTATTGTTACTACAGGAAAAACTGAGTGAAATTGAGTGGACCGCTAGCAGATACAAAGGTTGTAACAAAGCCTTTTGTTACAAAAGGGAGTGTGCGCTAAGAAACCTGTGCCTTTGAGAAATGAGCCCTGATCGCTCTCTATGCCACGTCAAAAAACGTTGCAATTGAAATTCTGAAGTCCTCTCATAATTCTTTGAGTACATAGTCACACCCTGCCTACACTACTTGTGTAACTAAGTGTGAGTGCTGCTTTTCGTACTTCAAACCTCTCACCTTCACTCCAAAAGCCCTCAGTCTGTTGCTTTGAAAAGTACTTGTGTGAGCTCACGAATCAGCAACTTTGAACGCGTTGCTCTGATGTCACGTTACTTCTGAACTATGCTAGTTGACTTATTTCACGAGTGCAACGAAGGTCACAGATTTACACCGAGGAAGAGCTTTATTAGGTTCTGAATTTTTGTGTTCCTCTTACCTGAGCGACCAGCAGACCTGAGCGTCCTCTTCAGGCGGATGGGACCTACTATGGTGTTTGTTCTCCACTTGTATGATGAAACAGCTCTTTTTCGCCTGGAGATACAGCCTTCAGTACAGCGAGAGTTTGCCTTTTTGCTGTCGCAGATTAAAATATCACACTGGAGATAAACTGATGGAGAACTCCGCAGGAACCTGAAGGCCTTAAATTTGAATCTTCCGTAGTGTTCGAGTGGTGGGTAGGTTACCACGGTGTCATCTTTGATGCAGCTGCCACAGAATTTACAGAACTGTTGAAGTAGTTCCCATACAAGAATCATTTTGGTTAACTGGTCCTTTGCTGTAACCACAGCATTTAGGTAGGGCATGATTTTTACTTGTGGGGCGTACAATGAATGATGGCTTTTTTTTGTCCTCTCCCCAGTGCAACGTGGTGCTTGTTTTTCCTAGCTTTGTTTATATAATGCCTTTAAATTGCTAAAATTTAGCTTCCAACCACAGTCTACTAAAGAAGAGAAGCGGAAGGGAGAGGAGAAGAACTGTGATTGATGTATTTCCTCATACATTAGGATACAAATCATAAAATAACGTGGAATCTTACCCACTTTTGATTAAGTCGTACGTTAGCGATTCAAACTCGGGTTGTGGCGATGCTATACAAGTATCGACGAACACCAGGAGATTGGGGTCAGTGGAATGAAGGCTGACTTGAGCAAAAAGAGTTTGGTTCAAATCTACGTAGTACGGGGCTTGACGTACAGGCTTGGAGAATGAATCCGAATCGTAGAAGGACATGCTAACATTGTATCTTCCCACCGCCGCTGTGTTTTGGATGATACTGTTTTTCGTCATGTAAATGACTTCTAAGGTCGAATTGTTCTCCATTTTGCATTTTGCGATGATCTCGATGCTCTTTTGGCGGGTGATGATGTTGCCGGTTGCAGAGAGAGACACAATGTTGGTGTAAGTGATGCTCTGACCTTCATCCTGTAACAGGAAGAGCTCAGTTGGGATCGTACTCTGAGCAGTGCAGTTGAAGATGGTTGTACCGCACTTACAAAGCTGCGCAGCTGGACTTATCAGAGGCTCAAGATATCTTTGAAATGTGAAACAGATTGCAACCAAAAAACCATTATCAACTCTCCTCTTGTTTTCCCAAAACACTCAATCAACCCATGCAGCAAAAAAGTTATGGAATATATCCCGGAGTGTGGAAAGTACCAAAGCGACGCTTCAGTCACCCTTGTTGAAACCCTGCTGTGAACTAGCTCTTGGAAATCATCATGTCTTGGGGTTTTCCCCTTTCCCTGAAACTGCAGGGTAAGAGCCAGCCATAGCACTTGTGAAGGATGTTTAAGTTACGTGTGTAACTTCATGATACTTCTGATAACCTGGGTTGGAGAGGGAATGAAACATTTGGGGTTAATTTCTGTGGATTCTTCTGGACTTCCTTTGAAAGGCCTATTGACCGTCAGGCTCTTGAAGAGGAAAAACATTCTACTTCAAGACTGGAAACGTGCAATGGGATGAGCTAGGTGAAAGTAAATCAGTTTATTTCCATGCTATTCATAAATGGCTTTTACGAGCTCATTCATAAGCTATCGTTAGCTTATTCACATAACTTTTTCCCCCTTTACCTTTTTAGTTGTACCACAGCTGGTTAATGGGAAGGAAAAGATAACTGAATCTGTTACGGTTGGACGGCAAGATGGATCGTTCAGCTGTAGGTGAGTTTCGGAAAACCCAAGGGAGGCCAGGTAAGACTTGCTCAGGACAATTTTCATGCTATCTGAAGAGCAGTTAAGGAATGCTGCAGTTGAAAGAGAGATTAAAAAAACACACAATACAACAAAAACACATTAACCACACACAACTGTGTTAATTTCTTGTTTGATCTATATCCTTGAACTTGTTGCATGGTTCTCGATTTGTCCAAATCTGAAGTGACTCATGCACATTTGAGACCATGCAAAAGTCAGGTTAAAATGTGATGCTCAGTTTATAAGCAAACAATGTAAAACTCATGCTGAAAGCTGGATTTTAAACTTGGTAACCCAGGATGATTTGCAGCCTTTGTGAAAGGGAAAAGGAATTCAAAGTGCTAGTGCAGAGTAGTGAGTGAGGAAACTGATTTCTGGCAGATATCGAGGGTTTTGCTGTTCCCTTTCCACCTGGATTGACAAGAAGATGGGCATGCAAACATACAGAACCAGTAAAGAAAATGGCCCAGCACTGGGGAAAAGGAAATTGCAACACACCTAACCCCTGTTTGACTGACCAGTGCAGATCATTTTCTCGAATATCTCAAGAAACAAAAACACTTAAATACCAGTCAAAAAAAGTTTAGGATATGTTTGTCTTTTGGACATCTCTAGGATGTCCAATACCTGCTTGTCCAAAAGAAGAAAAGAGTCAGATTTTCAGTGGTGCCAGCCAGAAAAAGAACCAAAAAGTGAAAGAGGAGGCTTTTTTTGGCAGATGGGTCAGATAATAACTTCTGTTCTATAGGTGGTACTAATGTGGGATTTTCGTATGTAAAGAGGATTAATCACTACCAATAAAAAGGCTTAAATCCTCAGAATCAAGCAGCAGTTCTTTGAGGTGAGGGAATAATTATACGTGAGAATAAGAATCAGCATCCTATTCTTGTAGCAAGTGGACTTACTGTCGGGCTCCACAGGGCCTGGCAGCGGGATGCTGGTGTAGCGAGCAGAAAATCCTCTGTAGGAGTTGGCGTAGTCTGTAGACAACACAACTGTCATAACATTTGAAGAAGATTCAAATGTGGGCTGAGCGAGACCACATACTTTTCCTATTAAGCCAGTGTTGGTGGTGAGGCCATCATAGACTGCTGTGAAGTCAAACTGGCAGTTTTGGTCAAGTTCCAGGCTGTAGACAGAGGAAAAATATCAACAGGGAAATTTGAGTGTAAAGAACGTTGCTCATAGTGGATAGAGGATCCAGCGCAGATAAAGTGCCTGATAAATTGCAGTCAACTGAAATAAAAAAAGAATGAAGAATAAAAGAAGACATAAATAGTTATTATTAAACCCAATTAAAACATGGAAAACCCTCAAAGGCAAGAAAGGCTTATAGAGTGTCATTCTGCTCCCACAGAGAGCGAAAGGGTTTGCTGTAGCTCTCAGCAGAAGCTGAATCAGCTACGAGTCTTAGAACTCTGAGGCTGTATGTATTGATTGCTACTTATTTACTAAAAATATCCACACCTCCAAATAGGTATTTATGTATACATAATCCTAAAATAAAGGACTTTAAAACTGTAAGGTTGACTTATGTGGGTCTTTCAAACCTCTTGTGTATGTCAGCAGAGAAAGACTCTTGCCCTTTTTAACAATCTGCGTGAGACCTCATCTCCCTGATTACCGTCCTTGCTGAAAAGCTCCAGCTGTACTGTGGTGAGTGGATGCCTCCAGAACAACATCTCTGTTCCTGGCCAGGACTGGTGGGAACAAATAGCTCACTGCGCAGAGTTCATCTTCTGAGGACAGCGGCCAAGGTAACGATTTCCTATAGAATCCTGTATGTTTCGTACTGAATTCTTATGCAGTATTCTGCAGTCTATCTCAAGAAACGTTCTTGAAGATACTGCCTTTTGAATTCCCTTGATTTTGAGAGTTTCCTTCATGTGCAGTGTCAACTGATTAAGGGAAAGTCAAAAAAAAAAGGGTACCGGCCCACTGTGTATGGGAGAAGACCAAGCCTGATAAAGAGCAATATGGATCAGGAAAGTCCGTACCACAGTGGTTTTGTTATGCCAATGCATCCATTACCTTTTATCCTTGGAAGTACTTAAGCCACCTTCTTTGCCCTACGACCAGCAATGCCGAGTAAGATGCACTTTGGGCAATATTTGCTTTATTCTTCTTATGACCCTCGGTTCTTAAACTGCAGTTAAAGTGCACGTGATGGTTTTAAACGTGTTGCTTGTGTAGCAAAAGCATTATTTATACCGAGGGATTGAAATTCAGATCATTCAAGCTAAAAGGATCTCTACAGGATCTCTACACCTCATGGCTAGTCACCTGAAATGCTTTCTGTACTGCAGTAGCTATAGGGTGATGTATAGTGAAGTGGAACACATTGCAATGACTTTATCTTAAGAGTCAGCAAAGCACATTTGTTATCAAAGTGTATAGATGTTCTAAAAGTGTGAAAGCGCCTCGAGTGTTTCAAGTAATGCCTTTAAACAGAATGAAAAAAAAAAAGCATTATTAGGGCATTTACTCACAACAAATCTTGGAACTGTAACTTTATCTTCGTGTTTTTTGCTGTTTGTATGTGCCAGATGCAGTATGTAAGTGCAGGGTAAGCTGCTGGGTAGTTGGGGCTGGTAAGTGTCCCATTGGGACCAGTTAATTCTCCCCCACAGTTTTCAACTTCTGAAAAGAAAAGTAGATATATTGGTAACATAACAATATATATAATGAGCCATAAAAAAAAATCTAAAGTTATGTAGCTAGCAGGATTGTTTCTTTAGGATTCCATTCCTTTGGAAATGGTGAAAGGTCCTAAAGATAGAACTTGTGTAGAGAATTTCAGGTCAGGTGGATGTGAGAACATGAAGCCAGTTGTCCCTTGGGTCTATCTGTGAGGGACAGTGTAATGACATCTGAGGTGGCTGTAGATGAGTTAGCTTTGATACCATGAGTCATTTAGTTAAATCTACATTTCAGCTAAACTAAAAGTGTCGTATTAAAAAACTGGTAATGAAACACTTAGACCAGCCAAAAGAAACCCTGAGAGACTGTATTAGAGAAATCTGTGAGGCCTTGGTTGTGATCTATATGGAAGTGCAAAATCTTCAGGTTTGAGAGAGATTTCACTTGATCGACAGGCAAAATAAAACACAGCGATGGAAACCTCAGGCAACTGTAGGCTAGAAATAGGGCACAATTTTTCAGCAGCCGAGTTAAACACTGAAGCAGCATAAATGGAGCAGCATAAACTAGGATGTGGTAACTTCTCTGTGAAATTGAAGCTTATAAGAGCTTAATACCATGCCACTCAGATCAGCAGAGGCGAAGGAACTTGCCATAAGCTAAGAGTGATTTTATCCAAGCTATTCTTATCTTTTAAGGAAAAAAAGTAAGGAGCGTGTTGAATGAAACCCTCACTGACTGTGACTTGTACACAGGCAGGAGTTCTGACTAGATGGTCATATTCTCTTTCTGGATGAATGCTATAATATTTGCAAAGAGTAAATTTAGGAAATTTAGAAGCCTGTATGTAAAAGTAGAGTCCCATAATGCCTTCTTTGTAATATTTTTTTTCTGAGTAAAATACAACTTTTTTTGCTCTCTGCGAGTGCACTATTGTTTTACTGCCTCTTTCCTTTCACTGATCTCCCCACCACCACCACCATTCTCTAAGGTCTAAAGAACTGTAGAAGGCTAATTAAAGATTCTGTTCATAGTCTTTAATTGCAGTCTTAAACTTTTGCTTAACGGGAAAGTTTCTTTTAATGGCGCAATGCCAATGATGTTTAATGACTTACTTGTTTCTGGCGAAAAGTAGTAATAGAAGGCAAAGAAGTTCCGTGTGAAAGTCACTGAGTTTGTGGTTATGAGGAAAGTTAAACTGTCTGAAGATGATTGAAGTACTGGGACTGCGTCAGTGGTGTTACATACTTGTCCAAGAAGAGGTGATTTTGTTGAGGGGCCATCATATACTTTAATACTTTCTGTTTCACAGCTTGAAGAAGGAGCAAATCTAGTTTTAAAAAAATAACAAAACGCACAGAGTGAGAACTATCTAAGCTCATTGATAGATACACAGGCTCTTTGGAGTCCACAACACCGATTCGATAAGCATTTTACTAAATACAGAGAAATATTTGGAGGCCATCTTATTCTGTGCTGTATTCTAATGGAATGAAACAGCACAAAAGCATCTGGAGGAAATACTTACTTAAAATAGGAGAAAATGAGCCTGATTGTTTGATTTGTATTCCTCTGAATTTGCCAAATGCAGTTTTCATTTGCATTTAGTTCAATCTTTAATGTTTTATTGAGCTCATGAAGAGAAGCCCCACAGCGAGGTATGCCTATTAAAGAACAGCAACAACAAAAAACAGCTCACAACACTATTTCTCAGTTTTTCTCGTGCAGTGATGTTTCATCCTCCACTATGCTAAGACTCTGGGACAGTCCATCGTGGAACAGATACGCAAAATGTTGTACTATTACTTTTTTTTCACCCCCCATTTTTATTACTGGTCCAAAACAGCAGGAAGAATTTCCTATCCAGTGTATGCAGCTCCAGATAAAAAGATCAGGCTTTCTCATGAACTCCAGAGAGTAAGGAAGGGTTTAGGAGAGACCTCTCTTGTCACATATGAAACCTCCCAATTCCAAGAGCCTTACCAGGTCCTCTTTGCTCTGCCTTCCCTCTGCATCGTTGGGACTGTTCTACAGAACAGGCACTGCTAGAGCAGCCCCACAGCGATACTTCAGTATCCCACAGTAGCTACCATCAATCAGGTAAATTGCTGATCTGAGCACAGAATGGTAATCCCAAATCCAGCAACAAACAACTCTTTGTTGCTTCCCATTGAGCAAAGGGAAAATGAACAAATCTCTTTCAAAAAGCAACAGTTTCCCAGTTAAGTCACTTTATCCCCCTTACTCCAATATGTTATTAATTTGTAAACGCAGGTTTCCACTCCAGAGTAAAATCTCATCAAAATCAAGTTCTTAAGGTAAAAATTTGCCATAGGGAGTCATATATTGATTTAAAAAACAAATTTACCATTTTTAACACTTGCTGGCACATTCAGATGTTAGTATTTTGCAGCAGTACATTAAAATGAAACGCACTTTTAGAGTATGTTTAACTTCCCCCACCCCCCTTCTGTTGCCTATAAAATATCTATTGTGCAAAAATTAATAAAATTCCACAGATGAAGACTAGATTTTCATACCTGTGGATTCTATTGAGTTGCCTTCAGCAAGAGCCAGAGCAGCGAGGAGAGGCAGGAGGAGGAACTGTCTGAGCTCTTGCATTTTGATGGCAGGTGGGCAGGTTTGGCTTTTCTAACTTTTATACCTCCTGCTATTTCATCATCATCTTGTGTTGCGTGGTGTCGCGGGGAGAGGGCTTAATCTCTCCGTTCCTGGTTCTTTTTAACAGATATAAATGAGAATGTAGCAGGTGTGCCTTTTTT